>OY748298.1:4558021-4821212 GCA_963556515.1 Nudaria mundana | reverse complement strand
GCACTGCCCGTACATCGCATTGCCTGAGTACAATGTCGGGCATAGTGATTCTAAGTACCTTTCTCTATATTATTTATTAAATTGTCTAAAGTGCCCGGTAACAGCAATAGAATGGCAAAATGTAGGTGTGTAATGACCTCTGTCTACCACCTCGAGGATAGGCGTGAATAATACAATTCTACTTTATAGTTTCATGGTATACGAATTATGTATGCTTAGGTACCTACTTATCAATAGGAACACTTATTTCTTGAGTGGGAGTAGTTCAGATATTATATAAAATGTGACAGTGAATACTATTATTGATCGTGAGTGTACATTGTACAAACACATTGTTACCAACTCTGTTAATAAATAATCGAATATTCATGACTGTACACGCATTATCCAAGTAGGCAAGTTAGGTATTATACGTGACATACAATGTATACTAATACTATTGTTGGTACTAACACCCTCAAAATCCGGCTTTCACACTAATGTGTTTATTTATAAACGATTTCCTTCTATCCGATATGAAATATACGGGAATATTCTGGAATAGTAACCGCTTAACTAATTTCTTTTTCCTACAATTATTCGTAAATGTTTTTTTCTTTACCATACAAAATTAAGTCTTTGTAAAAAGACCCCCATGTTCCTAGTAACATTGTTGGGTCCACGTTATAGGGGGACAGGCCTATTGTCTTTTCAGGGCACTTTGGGTATGTTTGCGAGAGCGTCCGTCTGTCTGTTTGTTTTTAAGTTGGGTAATAAACCAACACACATCCCATAAGGTGGTATAGAATGGATGGGATAATTGACTCTGGGAACAACGGAGTACCTGTTACATAGATGTACATAATTATACAGTATATTAAAAATAATAAATATGTTAGGACAATTTACACAACTCAAACTAGGCAGAGCTTGTGATATGAGTACTAAATAAACTGATATGAATACTTATGTACTTTTTTTTTTGTAAATACATACATATTATACACAGGAAACATCCACAGGATATCATCACAGAATCCACATTAATACAGATAAAACTTACGCATTATGAACTGTAGATTGCTACGGGTTTCTGATCATCTGAAGAGTAACTTTATTGCTATGAAAACTCTTCAAACTCTGAAAATACCTTACTTGAAGTATGGTTGAGGTTTTTTAGGATAATGCTAGTGATCTACCACCACTTCACTTTGTCTTGTTATGAGATGTTAATAATAATTTGTGTAAACATTTCTTCTCATCATCGACATCTTGACGCGAATGACGCGCACTGCTGGGCATAGCCCCTCAACGAAAGCCACAACTTCCAGTGGCTTCCATTCCTTCTGAATAACTTTAGTGAGTTTATCGCAAACAGAGCTACAGACAGACAAACACGGTGGACTTTATTATGGTGACATTTACTATAAATATTATTGTTGTCGGCAGTTACGTACAACTTAAACTCACGTATGTTTCCAACTTCCTATCTAATGGTAGACGAGTGTAGGTGGGGATATCGGGTAGGATGATAATGCTGTAATGGGTAGCAGCTAATGTTGCGTGAGGGTGCATTTTTCTATGCACTTTTATTATCACAGGGGATTAGTATGTCAATTGTATCCAGGTTTGTGTTAAAGGAAATTGGTGTTAAAGAGCATGGTGATTTGTGAGGGCTAGTTTCTTGCCCATCGATCTATCGTTATTACATTTCATCAATAGCTAGGTTTCTTCTGGCAGAGGTACTTAGGCATCTACAGGAGATTTAGGTATATAACATAGGTCCTGGCCGTTGGAAGTTAGATTTAGATAACAGAATAGGTATTAATGTTGGTGGTAATGGCATACATTTCACCAAAAGCTGAGTTTCGTGTGGGCACAGGTACTTGCGGGTAGATGTAGGTAGGTATTTGACATTGGTTTCGGCCGTTGGAAGTCAGGTGTAGATTACAGACTAGGTACCGTAACCGGAGGTTACTTTAGCCCTAACGGGTTACTATGGTTCAAACCGGTAAAATGTTTAAAATACCTTCCATCACATCGTAACCTCCGTTTTCGACGTAGTTTGTTTCCTGAACTTCTTGGTAACCGGTAATGGATATGGGCTTGGCCCCTATCACGTGGAACCAATGAAACTACTGCAAAATAATAATTGTGTGTGTATTGTACTAAAAGAATAAACTATTTTATGAATGTTCAAATAAAAATTATATTTACAGACAGTTTCTTAGATATCTAAATAAAAGTAAACCAATAATGACGTAACGGAGTTTAAAAATTCATTTCATAGTAGCAACGTATCAATGTTATTCTTCTTCAAGTCAAAATACACCCCTCTTATTTATATTTACCAACAAAACATCTATATCTTTTTCCTCTTTTTAACATTTAAAGGATATTAAAAGAATGTTTGTAAAGCTTTCGTTTTCCTTAACTTGTGGGACCAATGTTTAATCGCGCGTCAATCATAGAAGATATTCGTGGCTGGATATGGCCCAAGCAAACACAAGGGGATAGGATTGAATCAAATATTTGCCAAGCTACAGCCAGAGGGAATAGTGGATATCTGGTAGTAATGTGTGCTTACGTAGTCCATACTTAGTGCCTATTCTACTAGTATTGTGATTGTACATGTTTCCTTGTTGGCTTGCAACCAGTGCAAATAAAATGGGAAGCCAGTTTCAATTTCAATGTGGATTTGTGGATTGCATTGAAGTAACTTTGGCCACTTCGGGCTATGGGCAAACATTTAACCTTTGCAACTTAGAGTTTTGGTGATTGAATCAACCAGCTAGAATTTGTGAATTTAACTTTTGAATAATAAAGGCAACTGAAAATGAATTTAGATAGATTAGCTACTAGGAGTGCATATGATTATGTACACAGACATGCAACCACGACTGTTTGACCTTATGAGGTAGGGAAAAGTACATGGATAGGCATATGCACAGTGTCACGGATTGCACTGACGCGGACGGTAGTTGATAGGACGTGACTATGGTTAATCGCAACATTGGGGTGTAAAATTTCCGAAGAATAATTAGTAGTGCTAATTCCCACCGTAACAATATACCGGAACCAAAAGTATAATATTATACGATTGTATATTGCATAAAAACACATATACTTTCCACTACTACTATTAGTGGAACAGTATATGTGTTTTTGTGCAATATGTGTAGCAGATTCCACCAAGTGCCGTCAATCGACAGTATAAATAACTTTGGACTTTGGTCGACAATGATGAATTAAAGGTGATTGTGGAAACCAATGATACACAATCTTCGGCTGAATTAGCAGCAGCTTTCGACGTTAGCGTCAAAATAATATTGGTCCATTTGCGTCAAATTGGCAAGGTAAAAAAGCTTGAAAAAATGGGGCCCCACGAACTCAATGATCGCCAGCGCGAAGTACGCGTCGAGACATGCCTTGCATTGCTCAACAGACACACAAATGAAGGAATTTTGAACCGCATTGTTACTTGCGATGAAAAATGGATTCTGTTTGATAACCGCAGGCGCTCAGCAAGTTGGTTGGATCCTGGTTCAGCACCTAAACAATGCCCTAAACGAAAACTTACCCCTAAAAAAGTGATGGTCACTGTTTGGTGGTCTAGCGCCGGTGTGATTCATCACAGCTTCTTACCAAACGGGGTGAGCATTACTGCAGATGTGTACTATGAAGAACTGAACACAATGATGGAGAAGCTGGCACATCTCCAACCAGTATTGGTCAAAGGCTCGTCTCCGCTGCTCCTGCACGACAATGCGCAACCTCATACTGCACAGCAGACGGTCCCCAAGTTGCAAGAACTGGGGTTGGAAGGTCTCCGTCATCCGCCATACTCACCAGACCTTGCGCCTACAGACTACAACTTTTTCCAGAATTTGGATAACTTCTTGGCGGGAAAGAAATTCAATACCCGAGAGGCAATACAAAATGCTTTTGAAGAATTTGTTGCCTCCCGTCCAGCTGATTTCTTTAAGAAGGACATCAATAAACTGCCGCTGCGTTGTCAAAGATGCATTGATTGCATGGGTATACTATTATGGGTATATTACTTATATGGGTATATTACTTCGAATACAAATAAAAAATACATGAAAAAAAATTGTTTTGTTTTTTTCATACAAAACGGCAATTTCATAGGTAAAGAACTAATATGTATTATGTTAGTTCTTCTTCTTCATCTTTGACAACGCAGCGGCAGTTTATTGATGCCCATAATATATGCCAATTTATTATTGACCGAGCGAGCGAAGCGTCTCAGTTTTGACTCGAGGACTGGCCGATTTGGCGTTGTTGGTATGTGTGTCAGTTCCGGTCTACAGGCCGCATTTTTCAGCCGATTTTCATGAAATTTGGCACAAGTATTCTTTTTTGCAAGGCGCAACTTTTTTCGACGGGATTTTTCGATTCGGGGGGAAAATGGGGGAGAAATGGGGGGAAAATGCGAAAATAACGCGAGGTCTATTGTTCACAGAACCACTAGTAGCTAATATTATTAGAAGTAAAATAAGTTACTTTCATGTAAGAAAATAATTAAAATAACCGTTTCACCCGTGTGAATCCAGGGATGACCAGCTAGTATTTTTTTTTTTAAATTCGCGGCCTTAGACCACGGCCGCACCTACATCCATTGTCGAGCGCCTCCGGTAGACACACAGAAGTTCCCAGTGGCGCCCGGTGGGCCAGCTAGTATGTAACTGGTGTAGTTAGGTACTTTTCTTAGATACACACAGAACAGGGCAGTTTTATCTTTAAAATACAGTGGATCGCTTGGGACACTTTACAAGACGAAGACAGTTATTCTAATTTTTAATTTTAGTTTCAGTTTCACCAAGCAATTTTTATCTCTGAGTAGGTACTATTACCTATTCTGTGTCTCTATAAAATTGTCGCAATATTTTATTCAAATAATTTTATAATATGAAACTATTATAGTCCTGGTCTGGACTATAATAGTTTCATATTATAAAACAACTACCTATACCTATAACAACTACCTATAACTAACAGCAACTGCACCCTTTTCAGGGAAAACGTTCTGACCAAGAAAGACACCATTAGCCCAAGAACTAGAACTATTGCGATCATATTCGACCGCTTGACAAATTATATACACAGAACCTTCCCTTCATTTAGATTTTAGATAGTGAGTTTTGTTTTTTTTTCTTTTTTCGGCCTTTACTGGTCCGCTGCTGGGCAAAGACCCCACCCAACTCCTTCCAATGTGCCCTATCTTTCACCACCTCAAACCAGTCTTTACTGTAGGTATCTAGCTCGTTGTGACATCTCTGTCTTGGCCGACCCGATTGGCGTCTTTCGGTGTCCATGTATTAGCGACCCTCGCCCAACGGTCAGAATTCATAGATTATAATAATGTAAATATTTATTGTATGTGTATTAAAAAACCCTTCCATCTTCCTCGAGAACCACTTTATCCATTGCTGAAAACCACATCAAAATCCATTGCGTAGTTTTATAGATTAAAGCATACATAGGGACGGAAGCGACTTTATTGTAAACTATGTTATGATGATTCAGAATTTTACTTAAGGAAGTTTGAAATATAGAATGAAGGATTTTGTGAGTGAATACGATTAGGTATTATAAACATGTAAAGTGAGTCGAGTTCCCATTTTATGAACCTTCTAAGTCAGCAATAAATGACGCTGAAGATTTTTAAATATTGTACCTAATAGTAAGTACTATTCCCTATTCCGTGCTAATAGTACTGGATTAATTCTCGAATTTAAACTCAATGACGAGCTTTCGTACTACTTTGTAGAACTTGCTTCGTTTATCTTGAACAATACACTTGTGGGATTCTACAATATTGACTTAATAAACTGAGTGGTTCTAACTTGCGGTATTTTCATTCTATAACAAAAATATAGCCAGTAGAAACTCTACCCGACTTTTTACAAAATGCTTCTTAAAAGTAGTGTAGTGGTGGTAGTTTGTAACTTTTCTAATTACACGTTCAAATTGCTAGTTTAGGAAAGGCTAGCTTAAAATCTCTAACACAAAGAGTTCTCTATATTACAACAGACATCTAAAGGCGTTTTAAGTGAATTTTATGGAAGAGGATAATAATAAAAGAGTAATTCCACTTTACTCTTTCAAGTAAATAATTAAGTTAGAACTTTTATTGCACCCCATCACGCTAGCTTATTTTAGTGTAATAGTCCTTGTATGGTATAAATAAGTGTTCTAAAGCTTAGCTGTAGGGCTTAATGAGAATTCTAGTAACTCATTAAAAATGCGTCTATTCAAGTCCCACCAAGAGCTTAAAGACTTCCATAAGTCTCTAAGCTCTTGGTGACTGTACCTTGTGACTCCATGATTCACAAGGTACAGTTAGTCTAATAGTAGGTACAAGCTTAATTAGACTAGAACTTAAATAATTTCACTTTGTCAAATCCCTCACAGCACCAACTCCGTCTCAAAATACAGTGAGAAATACCACACCGTATCTGTCAAAATTTCCTATTCATAAAGATCGTCCGTCTAAATTCGACGCCTTCGTTAAATCCAGTCGATATAACGCTGACATCACGTTCCATCTCATTTACTACCAATAGGGCTTCAAACAAATCCCTTTTGACAGTCTTTTTATTCTTGGACACCAAGTGAAATGTGATAATCATGACGGCATATTTTTTCAGCCTGAGAACGCCACAATTGGCTTTCTTGTGAACTTAAAAACAATATTTATAATTTTTACTTCAGGCAGACAACGGTCTTTGTTTTGTCAAAACGAGTCAACCCATTTGTTCAGAAGAAAGCAAGGATCTAACCAATTAAATTTAAAAAATATATGGTGTTATTATACAAAACAACATTGAAAAATACTTCATTTACTTTGTTTTGTGAAGAAACTAAAAAACACTTTTTAACACCTTCCCAGCATAAGAGAGTTATTTGGGCCCTGTATGACTTAATTAAGATTTAAGTCTCTCATTGCTCTAAGTCCTCAAAGCACATTAACATAAATACTTGATAGAATGGTCTACATTCGCAAATAGATTTTATAATAATATGAGCACAAGGTTTCGTAGCATTAGATCAATTACACGCTTCAGGCGGCAGATACGAAAGTTTTCATAACCACTTACAATAAGTATTTAGAGAAGGTCCACTTAATTATTTAAACATAATGTTTGACCCTTGAACGTGGACTGTGGACGTGAGGAACTTTAATTATCTCAATTCCGACCCTAGTTTTAACGACCCCCAAGTGCGTAATTGCTTACGTAAGGATTGCATGAGCGTGGTGACTGAAAAAGCCTAGTTTCCGAAACTACGGAGTGAGTCAAGAAGCGAGTGTTAAGGTTCATGTTTAATTAGCAGTGAGGAAAGTCATTGCGCGAGGTTGTTTTGTTATCGTCCTTTTATGTTTACGTCTGTGGTGAATTGTAATTAACTTTTTAGATTAATATGGTTGGATTTATTTGGGACTGGCGGATACCCGCGTCGCCACTTACGTGGAATAGTTTATAGCTGTCCCAAGGTGAGCTAAGTTAGATGAAAATCCATTTATATATTATTATATTATATAGATTAACCTTTCCTTGTCACCAATGTGGTTTAATGCGATAGTCATATTTTTAGTATTCGCTAACTTCATCTATTACGCAGATATATATAGATATACGCAGATATCTTTGTAATTCTTTCTTAAATTTTCATAAGAAATTTTCTAAATAAACAGTACTGCAAGAGTGGACCGTACAACGGTATCAATCAAATTACCAACAAAGGAGATATTATGAATGGGCTATTACGTCACGACAGTCACCTATATTTTAGACAGTACAATGAGAAGCCACTGTTCACTCTCCCTATAAACCCGCCTTTTGATGATTTTAGATATAAACCCACGGCACCCATGGTTCGTGCCGTGTTTAATTTTCTTATTTCATTTTGCTTCGAAAACCAATTATTAAGCATTATAGTCAGTATTTTATAAGTCCTTAGTTTTTTCAACGTACACTGCAATTAGTTTTCACAAACATTGAGTTTCGGTATTTTCTCAATTTCTGGCGCAACTCGTAACCTCAGACGGTCACCACCAATTATCAAGCAAACAAGTAGTTCAACTGCATAGGCTTTCAAATTATCTGTGTGCCGAATTTTATACACCGTGAAAGTACAACCGGTTACAAAATAAATATTTTGGACTCAGTTTCTATAACAGAACAATATTGATTTAGTAGTCCTTATGTACTGTTTAAATAAACAAACTTAAAATATATTATAATTTCTAAAGAAGAGATAAAAGGTTGAACCCATATTCAACAGTAGTATTGTCTAATAATGAACCATTTCGTTTATTTATTTAGATCGTGTGTAGTTAATGAGTTGCTGCAAATTATTTCAATATTTCAAAACTTGGGGGCGTAACTCGGATATAAATTTAGATTTAAAAGCTTATTGGGTATAGAGGTTTCGTGGAGGAGTCGCAAATTGCTTTTGTTTCGTAACACTGGTTTTCATTTAAACAAAGTAGATATAGGACCTACCTATTTATTATAGACTATCGTATGCCCGCGGTTTCACCCACTTGAAAATTCGTATACTTAAACCTTCCTCAAGAACCACGCTATCCATTGATGAAAACCGCGTCAAAATCCGTTGCGTAGTTTTAAAGATCTAAGCATACATACGGAATTAGAGACTTTCGTTTTACACGTGTACTATGAATTATGTTGATATGCAGGTATTTCCGTCACATTCATAATCTTCAGTATCTAAGTAGTGATTGTACAGTTTTTGTGTTGGAGAACAGTAAAATCTATACTCGATGTTAATGGATTCCTTAGTATAACATATTCCTAAGAACTAAAACTTTTAAGTGGTAGAAGTTGTATAGAAACTGGTCTAAAATTAAATATTATAATTTTACAATATGAATCACAAAAACTATAGTCTTGGGCTGGAGTCGAATTAGTGACTTATACTTAACTTTCCGATTCTTCTATGGTACGCACAGCCATGGTACCATAGTAGTTACCATAGTAGTTACTGGCGACGCCGTAAGTCGCGATATTAACACAAAGTGATCACAAAATTACTTAGATGTCTTGGGCAGTGGTGTCTTGGTCAATTGGGACAACGTTCCTCCTGGAGAGGGATCAGTCGCTGGTTCAAATCCATCCCAAGAGTATAGTTTTAGTGATTCATATTGTAAAATTATAATAATGAGAAAAAGTTAGCATACTTCATTGCTTATAAAAATATATTCACTAAAATTAAACATTAAGAATTACAAAATACATAATTATTTACTAAAAATATTTACGTTAAAAAAATCTGCGTCATTGCTGACAGGGCAGGATAAAAAAAATAGTTAAGAAACGAGTTTAAAGTAGCCATTGTATATTAATTTATTTGTATAGATCTGTTTGAGAGTAAAGCGCATTGCAAATAGCAAACAACACACTCTGCGAGCGATCCTATCCTACTATCTATGCCAAATCTCTCTTCGATATCACATGCTTATTCAATCGGCGCGATTTGAGCGAGGGAAAATACAGTTGGGCGCACTGAACAATTTACAATTCACTTGTGGCCCGCTTCTCTACTGGGGACAATGGGAGTGTGTGATTTGAGGTTTGATTTTAGCGAAGCGCCAGCTTGGCTTGCGAAATGGTTTCGGTGACTGGACGCTTTTTCTGGCGGCATTTTGATTAGGTTTTTGTCCATTGATTGGAATAATGGATTAAACTAGTTTCATGGAGATACATTTATTGTGGTTTTCAAAGACTGAATTATAATTATTCTGGATTTTATCTATACAAATTTCATAAGGTAACTGAAAAACCTCCATTTTGTGGTGGTATTGATATCTCTTTTCGTATTGAAAGTTATCTCTATAAAAAATACGCTATTATGAACAGAAGGAAACTGGCCATCAATGAAAAGTTGGTACAATTTTCATGTGCAAATGGGAAAAAGGTATTCTTAACCTACTTTGCGCTGCACCAAGAAGATGTTAACAACTAGAAGGTTAAAGATTAAAACACATTGGTCCTTCACATACAACGTATGCCACTGGTCCTACGTTTTACGACGTCTGAAGTTTGCATTTTTTACGCGCTATGACACTTTAAACGTATGGGACAGCGTCGTACGCGTGGGATAGCTTGGGAACACTCGAATCTGGCGCGGTGACGCGTAGGACAGTGTGGTGAATGACCCGTGTGTTCTTTACCCTACAAATTGTATAGGACAGAGCCTGTTCAGAAGTCATAATGCGGGTGTACGTCGCGTGTGGAGGATGAGTTTGCCCGCCTCCTTAAAGTATTAAGTATAAGTACTTACTAAGTTTTCAACTTCGAAAGATAGTGCTAAGCATTATTAATAATAGTAAAAAATAACATTATTATCTCCTACTATAATTTTTGGTACAGGTACTTCCTGTACCAAAAATTATAGTAGGAGATAATAATGTTATTTTTTACCAACAACATTTCAAAATTTGTATTAATTATACCTACTAAATACTTTACTAGTACCACAGAATAGGAAATAGTTATCATTATCACGTATTAACTTAAAAACTTATCACTTACAATATTGGTACTGACGACCAACATCACAAACACATCCTTTAACATTAGGGTTTTACCGATATACGAGTAAGATTCACTTACTAAATCTCATTTTTTTAAATTTATATTTGGTTCGCCTAATTGACGCCGCCCGCCTGGTGGTAAGTCGTGACGACGTCTAGCGATTGTGGGCCGCTCTCACAGCACACAATTCTATAGAGAGTGGCCCTCAACATGACGACCTACTGATGTGCCTCTTCACGCTCCGCTTAAAGAACCCAGGATTAAATGTGGGAGGAAACACGTGCACAGGCAGGCCACTATCGTTCGACAGAGAAACGAACGTATAAAACGTTCGGTTCTCGCGAACATGCTATTCCCTGTGTGGGAGTGGCATCTCTGCCCGGCACGCGTTGTTCGGGATCGGAAGGAAGAGGGTGGGATCAGATTGATGAGCTCTTCAGAACACTCGCCGTGGTAAATACGATAGAATGCGGCTCAAGGATTCCCGTTACCTCCGGACAATCTTTAATACGGATAGCCCGTCGCTGCATAGCGTCGAGAGCGTCCAGCAGATACTTCGCGGAGCCGTCCCAGAGGTGAGAGCAGTATTCGACGAAGGTCTACTCTCTTGTACAGCAGACACCTCTGGTCCGGTGTAAAGAATCGTTTTACCTTATTCAGTAGTCCTAGTTTCCGCGAAGCTAGCCCTATACATCTTTCGATGTAGTTTTTATTATTGAGTTCTCGACGAACGTCTATGCCAAGGATATCGAGGTTGTTCTTCATTGGTAATAATGCATTTTGAAAAGAGGGTAGGGGAAAGAAAGGGGATTTCTTAGCTGTAAATGCACACGCCTGTGTTTTGCGGGCATTGAAGTCGACCAGGTTCTCGGTACCCCATTGAGATATAGTCGAGGTTCCTGTCGAGATCAGCCACGAGTTTTTGTCTATCCTCCTCAATCTCCGACCGCCCCGCCGCCGCCCGAGCCCAGTAGCTCCCGTGTAATGTGCTGTCATCTGCATAGCAATGAATGTTCCCGAGGGATAGCATTATCATTGATATGCAGAAGGAAGAGAGTTGGTGACAGCACAGACCCCTGCGGTACCCCGGTATTCACTTGCAAAAAGCGAGAAGCCTGGCCATAGTAGAGGACCCGCATTCGGCGTTCGTTCAGAAAGCTGACCATCCAGCTGCACAGTTGAGGAGGTAGACCATATGCCGGAAGCTTGGAAAAGAGCGAAGTATGCCAGACTCTATATATATATATAATATATATATATATATTATTATATATATAATCGCCAACGCCTCGTCGTGCCTTTCCATAGCCTCACCACAGACATGCGTTACGAATGCCAGAAGTTCACCCGTTTATCGTTTTGGCCTGAAGCCGTATTTCCGATCATTTATTAGCGAGTGATCTTCGAGGTATCGCATGAGCTGCTTGTTGATGATGAGCTCAAACACCTTGCAAATGACTGAGGTGACAGCTTTGGGTCGATAGTTCCCTGGATCAGACCGATCCCCTTTCTTGGGGATCGGTTGTACGTTCGCCTCCTTCCAGACCTCCGGCACGATTCCTGTGGAGTAAGACAGGCGGTACAGACGAGTTAGTACAGGAGACAACTCAGCTGCGCAGTTCCGTAGTACCACCGCCGGAATGCCGCCAGGGCCACTGGCTTTCCGCGTGTCGAGTGATCGCAGCACTGCCCGTACATCGCATTGCCTGAGTACAATGTCAGGCATAGTGTGGCCACAGTTGGCGATGGCGAGGGGCTGCAGGCCACGGTCGTCGACCCGAGAATTAGCCGCAAAGAGGTCTGCGAGCATATCCGCTTTCTCTTGGGCTTTGTGAGCCAGTGTTCCATCTGGGTAACGCAGCGGTGGCAGCGAGGGCTGACAATTAGATTGCACGGCTTTGGCCAGTTGCCAGTATCCACGGCTGCCCGTGGGATGGGAAGTGAGCTCCTAACCAAGCCGCGCGACGCGCTGGGCATCCGCTTTCTTAAAGGCCTTCTTGCTGGATTTTGTGGCCTGGTTGTACGCTGCTTTGAGGTGGCCCACGTTTGGGTCGCGCAAAGCCCGGGCCCTGAGCCAAGCGCGATATGCCGACATTTTTTGTCGAACAGCTTTGGCACAATCTCGCCCGAACCAGGGACGGGCTCTGCGGATACTGGCGACATCAGTGAAAGGGATGTAATATTCCATCCCTAAACTGATCTCGCCAGCAATCGCAGAAGTGCTATCCGAAGGAGCCTTTCCTACAAAGCAGCTCCAGTGGACGGACGCATAATAATCGCGTAGACCGTCCCAATCCGCTGCTGATATAAGTACCAAAGGACTTACTAATAAACCCGTTTTTCTTCATATTATCCTCATCTTAATCTATTATTACACTCATCCGACGTAATTATAATATGTAAGATTACAAAAAGTGTGCGTAGTAGGCGGCCTTAAAAGGCAAATCCTGATTAAGAGGTTTTTCTCTAAGACTCTCATTTATCCCTATTCAAGAAAAATATATAATTATAGTGAAGGCCGAATTAATTTTCGGTAGTTTTTTTGTGACCTTTTCGATGATGAAACAGATTGAAACGTATCGGTTTTTTGGGGTTCCGTAGAAAAAGTTTTGGAACCCTTATTCGTACGTCCTTCCGTCCGTCCACGGATTTCCTCGCAAACGGTTAGTGCTAGCAAGATGAAATTTTGCACGGGTATGTGTATTTACTATTCCGACAAATTTCTACAATAAAATAAAAAAAAAAAAGCTGGGGTACCTCCCTTACAAGTAAAGTGGAGATGTTTTTTTTTCTCGCGTCAGCCCCATCGTGTACCCAGTGGGGTATCATTAGATAGGTATTTCTAAAACATTTGGAGGTTTGCTTAGACAATTTTTTGAATTAAAATTTAAAAAAATTCATGATGATAGTTCATATTATAATGAACTTTGAAAGAAACCTATAACGGACCAGATAACTTTGTTAGTTTACGAGTAAGAGCTTATAATGTGTAACTACGGAACTCTATATTATGCGTGGCCCGATACGGACTTGGCCGGGTTTTTTATGTTTGTTACCTCATATCTTTAGACTTCCGACCTTCCGATCCCGAACGACTCGTGCCGGGCAGAGATGCCACCCCCACACAGTGGATAGCATGTTCGCGAGAACCGAACGTTTTAAACGTTCGTTTCTCTGCCGAACGATAGTGGCCTGGAACGCCCTGCCTGTGCACGTGTTTCCTCCCACATATAATCCTGGGTTCTTTAAGCGGAGCGTGAAGAGGCACATCAGTAGGTCGTCAAGTTGAGGGCCACTCTCAATAGTAATGTGTGCTGTGAGAGTGGCCCACAATCGCTAGACGTCGTCACGACTTACCACCAGGCGGGCGGCGTCAATTTGGCGAACCAAATATAAAAAAAAAAAAAAAAAAAAAAAAACTGAGTGAACCGATTTTGAAAATTCTTTAACTGATATGTAGCTACATTCTATTGCAAATATCATCTTCTAGTACGTACATCGTCAAAACGTCAAAACGTAAGCCGAACCTATTTGCCACAAAGTTACGGCCACCTCCGAACAATTAAGTATCAGTAAATACATAATGCATGTGCTGGGAAAATTATGCGATGGATATTAAGCAGGTAGGTACTTGTTGATTTTTTACCCATGTACCTTCAGATTAAAATTCTTCTTACCTATGTATAGACATAGATATTTTGAAAATAATCCTTTAAAACATTTAAAAATAAAAAAATGCTCAAAAGGTAAACAATTATTTAACTCTGAAAAGAACATTAAACAAATTAATTAGTACATACATTAAAACAGATTTTCTAGAATTAAAGCTGAAATGCAGCTTCTTTATTTCTCCTAGCGACCTTTGTCATGCAGCAAATCACCATAGGTTAACCAAAAATATCTACAATTATTGTTTAATAAAAATTGTAACCAATCTGTACCTAATTTTTAAATTGGTTTGCAAATAGAGTTTATTATATTCCATTGTTGAATACAAACATCTTTATTCTCAGTAAGAAATATTATTAAATGAAATCACGTACAAATTGGCAGCTGCATAGATATCGACGGCAAATAAACATTTTGTGTCGCATTGAACGGGCGCAGTATGAAGAGGCACAGGTGTTCTGAAAACCCCAAAATTGGAAGTTTTCGTAATCCTATTTGCGTGTTATTTTATATTTTTATAGAAAGAACTTGTTTAGTTTTCCCGTTCACATTTTCCACAGAACCGAATTATACACACACACATACACATCATCACAGCTATGCCCCGAGACGGTACGTACCGAAATGTATAACACAACCACAAAAATCTATGTTCCACATTGTCATTTTGTTTCTAAACTAATCCAGCGAGTCAAGTTTATATATCGTACTAGTGGTCGCCCGCGACTTCGTCCGCGTGGTAATTTGGATTTTTTCCCTTTCCCGTCGCGCCGCGTCGTATTTTGAACAATTCACACAATATCTTTATAAGTTGTAGCCTATGTGTTATTCTGATGTATAAGCTATATTATTGTAAAGTTTAATTAAAATCCATTCAGTAGTTTTTACGTGAAAGAGTAACAAACATCCATCCATCCATACATACATACATACCTACTCACAAACTTTCACGTTTATAATATTAGTAGGACTAGTAGGATTCACATACTCGAAGTAAATTAACGAAATTGCACAAAATAACTACTTGAAATAATGAATAGAATTGGCTCACTGTAGATACGTTTAACTACTCTAAAAATTCTTTAGCGTTTAAATGTGTTTTATTGAGGAGTTCCTAAATAAGCGCAAATTTAAGTACCTACATTTAAGTCTTTTTAGTTTAAACTGAACTTCGGGACTGAACGGAGTCATTTGAGATTTCATCGACCACTAGAGCTCTTATAATTGCATTACTTGTAACGACCGCTTCAACAATTGACCTCTTTTCAATGATCTATAGGTCGCTGGTTCATATTCGGCTCGAAGGACCAAATGAACAGACCGGGGTAAAATAAAACTAGTCTGTATAGAGAGAGCACAATTATGTTTATTATTGACGTTTTATATGTGTTATTGCTCAAGAATCTTAACACCGCCATGTAGCAAGGTGTCATAATAACGCCATCTAGTAAAGCGCAATTTAACACAACGTGTAGGCTCAAACATCGAACAACGTCTGTCTATTAGGTTTTTTTATTATTATGATGAATCACCGTTTTCTGTGCCAATTGTGGATATTATGAATGATACCTATTCATTTTGTTTCAATAATTTTTTTTTATTTGACCGAGCAAAATACGAGTAGTCACGGCAAGTTTTATCAAAATATTTTCCATACCTAGTTTTTTGTGGCCACACGAGTAGTGTAAAATGGTTATATCTTTAAACACAACGCTTCGTCTGCTGCGCGAAATGGTTATTTTAATTCTGTTTTAATTGTTAAGAAGCAATTTTATTTCTCCACTAGATTTGTCACATTATATTACTTAAGAATAAGCATCATTAGAATTTAGTACAGTTTCATATCGCTTATCTCAACATTTAATTAGAGAATAATTATTTACACATGTCATGGGCCAGTCATATCAATCGCAGAACCGACAACCGCTGGACCAAGCAGGCTCTGGAGTCGAATGGGCCAGCGTGTGGGACGCCCCGAGGCTCGGTGGAGTGACGACATTCGTCTGAAAGCGGGCGTTGGGTGGATGAAATTGACCCAAGATCGGAGGGGGTAGCTCGTCATAGGAGAGGTCTATGTCCAGCAGCAGTGGAGTGAAATGGGCTGATGATATGTCATTCTGGATAGAAAAAGTATAACTCCGTTAGATTTGTGTCTGATAATATCTATGCGGATCTCGAGTAACATTTATTTCAATCTGAGGTGTATACACATATGTCACCTAAACAGTCAAAACAACTTGATACATCTATACCTAAAATGTATTTTTTTCTTAGAAAGGATAACTGATAACTAAGTGATCTTATAACGGTCCTTATCCTTATTTCTTTTCGGGAAACGAAACCCTGAAAATATTTTCTCCCGACTTTTCGTATCAGAGAAAATATCTTTATTACAAATATAAAACCTCAATGGCACACTTGATCATAGTTTCCTTTCTGCAGATCTTTCTTCAGTACTGCCCCTAACGAATTTTTTTATGAACAGAATGCGTCCATCTAAATCCGACGCAATATTATGCTGACATCACGTTTCGCCTCATTTGCGATCAAAAGGCCTTTTAATAAATCTCTTTTGACATTTTTTTATTGTCTTCGAAGGGAAGACTTGCTATCTGTCTATCCGCACACCCATCTCGAAAACGGCATAATGCGATATTGAAAATTGTTTTTTATTGTCCTGCTTAATTGGGATAGGTGCAAGGGTGACCTCTAGTGACCGGAACTACCCTTTGGAAACAGGAGTGTAAAAGGCAGAAGCCATTCTCAGATCTATGTTAATTTTTTATGCTTTTAAGTCACAATGTGGTATTAGCGTTTTAGGTTAGGTTATTGTGATAGAAGCCTCTAGGAATGATAATTGTTGGTATGAAGCATCAAACCTTACGGTTGGAATTTAGATCAGATTACACAATGGCTGTTTATTGTATCTAAATTCAGCCTACTATCGTAGGACATTGATACCGTGACTATTGTAGAGGTGTTTGTATTTATCTTTAAACTATCTTCTCATTTTAACAATTACAAGATTTCAACAATTACAAAAACCTAATGTTCAAAGTAATGTGCCCATAAGGCTTTGCAACATCAGTATAAGTGGGGTAACGACAGTAATATTCTCTCATTTAAGCTCCTGATATGAAAATTTGAATAACACACTTACATAGATACTTACATGAGTATTAAGAGAAAGTTCACTTTACTATTTAAACACAATGTTGGAACCAACGTAGCGGAGTCACCCCAACTATCTCTATTAACTTTTCTTTTAATTATCTTACAGATTTAATTTTTATTTTTTCATTTATTTATTTATTTATTTCAGGCAACAAATAGAAAAGTTACAGGTGGTATAAACTTATTCTACGGCCCATAGATAAATACCTTAAAACTAAGAATACATTATAGATATTACAAAATTGTGTTAGTGATACGAGAACCTTAAGACTAGTGTTAGTAGACACTTCACTATCGCACTTAGGTCTTTTTGCGTTCCGGTGGTAACGATCCGCGGAAGCGACGGAATACCACGCCTTGTGGCCAGAAGTTCTCCTGCATGACGAGGCTCAGGCGACTGTTGGGTATTCGCACCACGAACGACAGGAAACAGACGTCGCGGCTCGACTCCAACAGCTGTAGTCTCGGCGTGAAGTTGCCCTTCTTAATATTATTTCATTTTAGAATAATATTTACAATTATGTCTCAATAACACAAAATACATTGAGAGATGTATTGGGCTAGCTTCGCGGAAACTAGGAATACTGAACAAGGTAAAGCGATTCTTTACACCGCACCAGAGGTGTCTGCTGTACAAAACGCAGATTAGACACTGCGTTGAATACTGCTCTCACCTCTGGGACGACTCCGCGAAGTATTTGCTGGACGCACTCGACGCTATGCAGTGACGCGCTGTTCGCATTATAGACTGTCCGGAGGTAACGGGAAGCCTTGAGCCGCTAGCCCAGCGCCGAACAATTGCTTCCTTGGCCGCGTTCTACCGTATTTACCACGGTGAGTGTTCTGAAGAGCTCTTCAACCTGATCCCACCCTCTCCCTTCCGATCCCGAACAACGCGTGCCGGGCAGAGATGTCACCCTCATATCGTGGAAACCGTCTTCGCGAGAACCGAGCGTTTTAAACGATCGTTTCTCTGCCGAACGATGGTGGCTTGGAACGCCCTGCCTGCGCACGTGTTTCCTCCAACATATAACCCTGGGCTCTTTAAGCGAAGCGTGAAGAGGCACATTACAGGGTCGTCAAGTTGAGGGCAACTCTCTATAGTATTCCTGTGTACTGTGAGAGTCGCCCTCAATTGCCAGACGTCGCCTCAGCTTACCATCAGGCGAGTGGCGTCAATTTGTCGACCTAAATATAAAAAAAAAAATAAAAAAAATAAAAAAAAAAAAAAAATAATAATAAATATATGTATTTCAAACCAATGAGTTTGCTTAAACTAAACTTAAAATATTTAGATAGAAATTATAAATCACAAAAACTAAAATGTCATCAGCAGGGTTCGAACACACGGCCTTTCCCTAACAAGGGGAATGCTCTGACCACTGAGCTACGATGACCAATACCGACATCATCCAATCTTTGCTTCATATTCTATGTAATTTCTAGATCGCGCTTTTAAGTTTAGCGTTGGCCTCCTAGTTTGTGAATCCAACGCTAACCTTAATAGCGCGAGCTACTTGTCACTAACGAAATGACGTACGAAATGTGGTAAACACCCAGTAAACACCCCTGTTCACCCTTTCTGTGAAGTGATTTTATATGTGTGTGGGTCGCTGAGTTTAAAAACTTATAATGCAGGTGTACTTCTCTCTACTATTGGTAGGAGAGTTCATGATTACATTGATTAAAATCTATTTTCTATGCCATGATGCTAAATTTGTAGTAACTCGAGCGCCGCGGAAATCCATTAGAATTTGTAAGTTAGATGACAAAAATAATAAATGGTTATATTTGTCTGTGTGACTGATGAACGTTCAGTATGTTAATCTGACGTGCTCGAGTTACTGCCGAAATGCATACCTACGTAGTGCAAATATCGAATATTATTCACTTGTTAGAGAACGAATGTAGCTCGACCTATGTCGAATCGCTCGGTGATATCAGTTGCTTATTCAATCGGGGCGATTTAAGTTAGTAAGCGAATGCAGTTGTGTGCTCTGAGCAATTTACAGTTCACATGTCGCCATCCTCTTTGCAGGGGCTCTGATTTAGATCATCGGGAGAAATTTTAGATACATTTCAGTAAGTATTTTATTCGGAACCATATCTTTGCTCAGTTTGAGATAAATTTTCGTGTAATTACATTTATTACCCCTTTTACCCGCAAAGATGCCGGAAAAAACCTGAAACACTGTGAAATAGGTAGCCAAAGACCACCGGCACTCTGGGGTTAATCTTTGGAGAGGAGTACGTGGGACGGACAATGGACGTTAAGGAGGAATAATAGTTTAAAAAATTAAAAACTTATTTTAGTAATTTTTTATATTTTTAAAAACTGAAGTCAGCTTTCAAATGAGGAGATACTTTGAAAGGATTAGAAGGTAGACCCTGGAAACATTCCAAGTGAGACGAAACACATAAACTGCAAGTTCTTCACTAACACCGTATTAGCATACCAATGTATGCAGCTCTTGACTTAAATCTAGGGTTGTGTGACTATTTTCAGTACATATATTTACTCCGACTTCTACAATATTACATTGCCTACACCTATATGAATTCGATATCGCCAATGGGTTGTAGAGGTCGCATGTAGCCAGGAAAGCCGACCCCAACTGGGTTGGGAAAAGGTTCAGTGGATGACTAATACGGATGTATGTAAAGAGTGATGGGTCCTTATGAAATAAACCCCTCTACCCCTGCACGCGTTGCACTTATTGACAAACGGACGAGTCAAGAACCCTCAAAGTCCGAAATCCGAAAACGCCCCCAAATTACGTGCTACAACAAAACTATTTTCAATCTACTGGTCTACCATATTTATACTTGATATTCACACAAATATAATATACAAAATAAACATAATTATAAACTAAAAATATTTACATTACAAAATATCGTTTAAAAAATCCTCCGCGTCATTGCCGACTGGGAAGGTTCCAAGAATGCTGGCTGTGTTGCCACGTTGGATGGCGATACTTATTCTTTGGGCCAGAAAATAGCCAGCCTTCTGGTCCTGAGAAGCATCGATTAGACGTTTAGCAATGTCTCTATAAACACAAATATACTCAATAATAAACCTCTGCCTTCGTCAGAACATCACTAAACCGCAAGTTTATGCATATGCAACCTTTGGCAAGGGTAGCTACGTTGTTAACGTCGAACCAAATGAAGCATGGTTTGCATTTGTCAGACTTAACACAGTTACAGATTGAGTCAGTATCAAATCTGTCTCAATCTAAAAATAGAATAGGTGCACTTATTTTTTAAAGCCTGAAAAATATAAGATAATCGTCATAGATTATGTTGACAAATGATTATATCAAACATATTCGTTACCATTATTCCTACTGGATAAAAAAAATATTTTTCATTCAACTCGATAAATTATAGGTAAACGTAGTTCGGGTTATAAATGGCAGTCGATTAGATTAGACTCTGCAATTGTTTCAAATTAATGTGGAATGTAATCGAGGATTTGGGAAATTGATGGTGTCTGCCGTGACCTTTGAACTTTGAGTTTCGGCGCGTTAAATGAGTTTTACTATTGTTCATTATGGTTCGATTCAAATTATAGCTATTACGAGTATTAGATAGTTAACTCACAAACGCATTATTACTTGTAACATCGGTATTGACTAATGGAATATATGTTACTAAGTAAGCAATGTAGTCTTAATAGCCCACAAAACTACTGCCTGATTAAGGTGTCTAATGCCTATACCCTCCGATCCCGGAGGTGTCTAATGCACCTATGCCTATACCCTCCGGGATATACGCGTGATTATACGTAGTAGCTATTTTGTTGCAATATTATTACGTAGTAATACGAAGTCAAAGTTGCCGTTTTCAGGCAATTTGGGTATCCTAACAAGATATTATCCAGACCTTATCCATGGGGAATTCTTTCGAGTGTATACCCGGACCGCCTGGCAATGGACGATGGGGTGGCTGAATCCGTCTGTCAGCAAATGCACCACATCCAGGTGAAGACCATTTGTTCTTGTTCTCCAAAGTTCTTGTTAGAGTCTCATAATAGGTATCGATTCGTACAATTTCTTTACGAACATAATATAAGGAAACTTTAATAAATTGAAATCTAAAATAAATCTTGTTCAGTGTCGACGCCATTAAAAATCTGTCGGAACAGAGTAACTACGGGATGCAGCTAGCAATTAATGTCACTCACTGGATTGCATTGACTATTCGAAACTCGATATTTCCGTCGCTCTAGCAAATTAGCTTTTCCACGAAGAAACTTTCATGAATATAGTTTTAGATTTTTTCAAAATAGTGTTAAGGGTCCTACCGATGTCTTAGGTCCTCATGATAACCTTATCTGCAAGTGGTGCACCTGCCGATTGGGCCGAGGCTCAGACAAACGTAAAAGTTCCGGATAAGCAGCAAATAGCCTCGCCACCTATTACGGGGGACCATACACAATTACTGGCGATAATTGGGCGTCTGCCTACCAATTCGAGGAAACAGGAGTGATTTTCCTATGTACCAACCTATATTGTTTTACCAAAAAATACTAAACGAGTACGAATTAATAATATATTCATCATCTCCAGATGAACTAAAAATATGTTTAGTTTATTAGTATCACCTGACGTCGTTAAACTAACATAGAACAGCTTTGAGTTTATACGCCTCCTCTAACCGTCACTAAACGTGTCGGTCTTGTTTTTTCCTTCCAATAAGTTACCAGTTACCAAATGCTCCTTGGCCGCATTTAATCGTTTTTACCACGGTGAGTGTCAGTTCTGAACAGCTCTTAACCTAATCCTACCCTCTCCCTTCCGATCCTGAACAACGCGTGTCAGGCAGAGCTGTCACTGTCACACCGTGGAGACCATCATCGCCAGAACCGAGCGTTTTAAACATTTGTCCCTATGCCGAACCATAGTGGACTGGTACATCCTGCTTGCGCACGTACTTCCCCTCACATACAACCCCGGGTTCTTTAAGCGTTGCGTGAAGAGGTACATCACTGGGCCGCCACGTTGAGAGACTTTCGATAAAGCTGTGTGCTGTGACAGTGGCCTTAATCGCTAGACGTCGTCAATTTGGCTACTACAAAAAAAAATTACTCCAATTATTTCGTCTATCCGGCGTTCCGAAGGTCTCCTTATCCTTCTTCCCGTTAGCATAGTAGCAAAATATAAATTCTAGCCACAAATGTATCTACCTTAAAACTTCCACTTGTATTTGTAAGCAGATTTACCAGCCAGCATCACCTGCAATGGAACTGCAATAAGTATAGTTCGCGAGGCGTAAACTGAGCTTTGCATTTGTTTGAGTGTAGTGTACGTGAACGTATACGTGACCTCTTTTAAACACACATGTGTTGTACACACAGTCTTATTGCTCCACTTTTTGCTCTAATTTTGTGTTTATAGATTTTTTAAGTGTTACATTTCTAATAATGTTAGGTATACAGACCGAAGACTTCATCAACTTCAATACCAATACTGAAAGGTCATTCGTCGGTTTATATAAACTTTTTAATGAGTTTGGGCAACAATAAAAATGTGATCGGTTTTACAAAGTTTGCTTGATCGAAACAACACGATCCAATTCAGTTTGGCTCGTAAAATTTACTGAGAGCCTGTACTTTATATATCTAGTTTCCAATTGCGGTTAAGTTTTATAACAAAGTCTGTTGAATGTGCTACAGGGGTGAGGATGTGGTTATTTCATAGTAGCCAATTCTCGCATGGAATATTTGTCTTTTTCCATTTTTAGGAAACTAGGAAACAAAACTATTTGTGTGAGAATTACCATACTATAATAGTCATGCAGAGCTGCCACAGTCAACGTCGACTCCTGTCGATGACCAATTATATTGCAAAAATGAGATGTATTGTCCCTTTTCAATTTTAGGAAACAAGACTCAATCTATTCCTGGGAAAAAGTATGACTCTTCTTAGGTTAATAGCTGCACGTGTACTTTTCAACCAAATCTAGTTTTCAGCGAAATTCAGCCACAGCTAAAATGGCTGCAATTTTTGATTCAGTTTCTAATAACAGATATAAGAACACTATAAATAAAATCTATTCAAACAAACTTTATTAAAAAACATTCAGTAGCATGTCAGGAAATTACCACTCCTGATTTATAGATTCAATAAGTCAGAAGTATCCTTGAAAATAAAACAATGTTTGTCGTAGCTAAAATATTTGTTCAAAGCATAGTGTCATAATATTATATTAGCTTGTAAGCCATAGCCTAGTTTAGTCTATGCTTAGATTATATCAATATTGTCTTGTCTATGTTCACTTCCTTCTTTCCTTACTTTGTAACATGGCCGACTGAAATACACGACACGTATTATTACGAGCTCCTGTCTTTTATTCCAAAAACCAACAAACATCAGGTGTGGTGTAAACTGGCGTGTCTTAGGAAGAACTGGATCAACCAAAAGAAAAAAATGGACGAATCTTCAACGTCGTCGGGTCGCCTCAAGCACATGAACGTTCATGCATCCAACATGCCGCTCACGTGGAAAAATTGGATCACCAAATTCAAAATATATCTCAAAGCATTTAAATATGATCAAGAAAGCGAAGATAGGCAAGTTGCACTTTTATTACATTATATAGGACCAGATTGCCTTCACATATTTTATTCTTTCAACCTAGATGTCGAAACAGTCAAGCTACAAGTGTTGATCGACAGATTTGCAGGTTATTTCAGCCCAAAAGTCAATATAACCATGATAAGGCATAAACTTTTTAACAGAAAGCAACTGCAAAATGAACAGCTGGACAGTTATATAACAGATCTCAAAAATATAGCCCATCAGTGTAATTTTGGTGAATTGCAAGACGATTTACTAAAAGATATATTTAGTTGGAATCTAAATGATCAGAATCAATACATTAAAGAGAAAATTTTGCAAGAATTACCTACCACTTTAGATGCCACTATAAATATTGCTAAGTCACTAGAATCGTCCCGGAAAGAAGTTCAAATATTATCAGGCACAAATCCCAATTCATCTGTAGCTAGTATAGATAGTATACATAACAGAAGTAGTCAACAGTCCAGTAGAAGTCATTCACAACATCGTCAGTCAAGAAATCAGTCAAGAAATCATAGTCACAGTCAACAATCAAGGTACAATCCGCAGTCACAGGATCGTCAATCAAGAAGTCAGAGTCACAGTCAACAGTCAAGGTACAATCCTAACCAGTCATACAATACATCCCATTCATCGAGTTATAGCAGTCCCAATGGTTATAAAGGTAACAATCAGTCTATGAATAACTCAATGTGTCCAAAGTGTGGTCAAACACATCGTTTTAAATGTCCTGCTCTTGGTGCAAAGTGTAATTTCTATCAAAAACTTAATCATTATTCAAAGATGTGTAAGTCCAAGCAAAAATATGTTAATTATGTGCAAGAAGATTTTTCTAATGATGATCAAGCTTTTTTAGGTGCTGTTTATCAATGTAATTCTGTAAAATGTAGTAACCAATGGTCAATAACCCTAAGTATCTGTAGTCAATCTGTTTGCTTACTTATTGATTCAGGTGCAGATGTGAATTTGATGTCTAAGAAAGCATTTGAAAAACTAGCGTTGCAAGAGATAAATCTTATACAAACACCATTTAACTTGACAACATTTACAGGTCAAAGTATACCTACAATCGGTTATTGTACATTACCATGTAAGTATAATGACAAATCATACAACTTGTGTTTCCATATTACACAGTTAGAATGCAAAAATATTCTGGGTAGACAGTCATGTCAACAGTTAAAAGTCATAAAAAGAATACAGTCAGTAACCTTTGATGAAAACATATCTAAACACAGTCCAAACTACACACTTAGTCAGCATAGCCAGAACAACAATATACAGTCAATGTCAAGTCAGTCTAACAGTCAAAGTCAAGTCATATCACAGTCAATGTGTCACAAAGTCCCAGCAGAGTCAAACAGTCTGTCAATACTAAAGAAATATAGTAAGGTTTTTAATGGAATAGGAGCTCTTAAAAACTATAAATGTCATTTAACTCTCAACGAAAATGTCAAGCCGTCGGTAGACGCAAGTAGAAAAATTCCTTTTAAATTACAGGATAAAGTCAAGGCAGAACTTAATAAGTTAGAAGTCACTGGTATTATTGCTCGAGTTGATGAACCAACTGATTGGGTCAACTCTATGGTAATTGTCTCTAAAAAGGATGAAAGCATTAGATTATGTTTAGATCCACGTAAGTTAAATAAAGCTATTAAACGTTCACATTACCCATTTCCACATATTGATGAAATTAAAGCAGAACTAAATGGTTCATGTTATTTTTCAAATTTAGACGCTAAGTCAGGCTTTTGGAATCTTGTCTTAGATGAAGAATCATCCAAACTATGTACTTTTATAAGCCCCTATGGCAGATTTCGTTTTTTAAGGCTACCGTTTGGTGTCAATGCATCTCCAGAAATCTTTCATAAAGAAATGATTTCCCGGTTTGGTGACATACAAGGCATTAAAATAATGATGGACGACTTTCTTATACATGCTAAAACCATTCAAGAACATGATCAAATCCTAGAAAAAGTTCTTTGTCGTGCAAAAGATATAGGTCTAACATTTAATAGTAATAAATGTAACATTTGTCAAAGTGAAGTCAAGTATTTAGGTTTTATATTCAATAGAAATGGAGTGTCTGTAGATCCATCTAAAGTAAATTCAATTTGCAACATGCCACAGCCTAAGAATGTCACAGATGTCCAAAGATTCCTGGGCATGATTAATTTTATTGGCTCATTCATAAAAAAATTATCAAAAGAAACATCAAACATAAGACAATTACTTAATAAAAACACAATATGGTCATGGAATGACAGTCATGAGAAAGAATTCAATAAATTAAAGTCTCTAATTAGTTCTTCACCAGTCTTAACTTACTTTGATCCTCAAAAACCACTTATTTTGTCAGTAGATGCTTCAAAAGATGCTTTAGGTGCTGTCATCTTACATAATATTAGTCCTATAGCATATGGCTCAGCTTCTTTGACAAAGTCTCAACAAAATTACTCTCAGATTGAAAAGGAACTCCTAGCAATTTTATTTGGTTGTACTAAGTTCCATCAATACATTTTTGGTAACAAAGTCCTAGTGGAAACAGATCACAAACCTATTGTCTCTTTATTTAGTAAACCTTTATTTAATATTCCACCAAGATTGCAACGAATAATGCTTCGTTTGCAACCCTATGATCTTATCGTTACTTATAAACCAGGTAAATACTTATATGTCGCAGACACATTGTCCCGTGCTGCATTACCAGAAAATGCATTAGTAGAATTGGATGAAGATATTAAACTTCATGTTAATTTACTCACTGCTAATTTGTCACTTAGTCCTTTCAAGTTACAACAAATTGAACAAGCTACCAGGTCTGACCAAACTCTTCAAACTCTTATTAATTACTGTAAAAATGGATTTCCAAATTCAAAGCATAAAGTAGAAGATTGTATTAAACCTTTCTTTCCTGTTAAAGATGATATACATTATGCTAATAACCTTTTATTTTTGTCAGATAGAGTTATTATACCTATTTCTTTAAGAAAAGATTTCTTAAAACTATTACATGAAGGTCATCAAGGCTTGAATAGTTGTAGAAATTTGGCAAGACATACAATTTACTGGCCTAATATTAGTCAAGATATAGATAATTACATCAGTAATTGTGAAATTTGTCTCACTTTAAGAAAGAGTAACACTAAAGAAAGTCTATTACCACATGATTACAAATACATTCCTTGGCATAAGGTTGGTATAGATTTCTTTGAGTTCAACAAGCATACATACTTAATTGTAGTCGATTATTTCTCAAAATATGTTGAGATAGCAATTTTAAGTAATGGTTACAGTGCAGACCAAGTCATAATCAAGCTAAAATCAATATTTGCTCGTCATGGTATTCCCCATACATTAATGTCAGATAATGGTCCACCGATGAATTCCAAATCTTTTCATGATTTCACACAAGATTGGAATATTCACCATGTCACTTCCAGTCCCTATCACAGCCGCTCAAATGGTATGGTAGAACGGACAGTAGGCATAATTAAAAATATGCTTAGAAAATGTTTACTTGATAATACTGATCCATATTTAGCATTACTGCAATATCGCAATACTCCCAAAAACAATTTATGTTCACCAGCACAACTTTCCATGTCACGTAGACTTCGTACAAAGCTACCTATAGTAGAAAAACTTTTAAAACCAAAATTGTGTAACTATAGACATCTTAAACAAGTCAATAATCAAAATTTACATAAGATGAAAGAGTATTACAACAAAAATTCCAAAGATCTTAAACCCTTGGAGGTAAATAGTCATGTTATGTTTCAAAAACATCCACAATCGTCTTGGTTTCCAGGTATTATACAACAAGTTAGTCCTGAACCTAGGTCGTATATCATAAAAAGTAAATTTGGTACATATCGTCGCAATAGACAATACATAACACTTAGACCAAAGTCTCAATATTCTTTTCATTCACATAACACACAGACTAATAATTTTCACACTCAACCAGTCAGTTCCAATCAAACTTATATCAGTTATACTCCTTGTTATACAAATGATTACTCTAAAATTTCTCATAGTCAATCTCCTCAACGTACTAGCAGTCAACCAATTAAGAAATATTCTAGTTCAGGAAGAGAGATAAGGCAACCACAACGTCTTATAGACACAGTCTTATAAACATTATTTCGTATTCATTGTCATGTACTTAGTTATAAGTAATTAATTAGTAAACTAAAATGTTGTAAACCATTGTTTGTTTACATTTAGAAACAATCGTCAAATTGACAACGTCAAATTATGTCAACGGTCAGAATCTTTTAAAACGTCAAATTGTCTCGTGTCAAAACACTAAAATGCGTTTTGTTATTTTTATATAAGAATCTAAAATATAAGTTAAAATAAAGTTAAAGGGAAGATGTCATAATATTATATTAGCTTGTAAGCCATAGCCTAGTTTAGTCTATGCTTAGATTATATCAATATTGTCTTGTCTATGTTCACTTCCTTCTTTCCTTACTTTGTAACATGGCCGACTGAAATACACGACACGTATTATTACGATCCTGTCTTTTATTCCAAAAACCAACAAACACATAGCATAAAATTTGTTGGTAGCTATTTGGGGTCGTTCAGTTACTGAATTATTTGACTTACTTATAAAAAACATGAGCGCTTATAGTCTTGGATTTGCTTCGTTGTGGATCACACACGCCTCAATCCTGCCGATCCACAACGAAGCAAATCCAAAATTTCTTGGTGTGGACCAAACAAAAATTTTCAAGGATACAGTGGGCGTATACATTTACATATCATAAACGATGACGTCATCGTGGCTCAGTGGTCAGAGCATTCCCCTGTAAGGGAAAGGGCGTTGGTTCGAGTCCCGCCGATGACATCAGTTATTTTGTGATCTGTTTATAATTTCTATTTTAATATTTTAACCATTAGTTATATATGTTACGGCTAATATCCGAAGTGCGGCTGCACCTAGTTTTAGCCGGTTAGAACTAGGTGTAGCCACTTACTCTTGGTTAAACCTAGTACGAGCCGATTGTTTTTGAAACAAAATGGGTAGGTTAGGTTAGGTTAAAACTGTGACCTGCACGAGCCGTGCCGCGGCAGCGGCCGGCGAGTGCCAGCGACTTGCATTAATAGAAAAACTAGGTTTAACTAAGAGTAAGTGGCTACACCTAGTTCTAACCGGCTAAAACTAGGTGCAGCCGCACTTCGGGTATTAGCCGTAACATATATAAATATACAAACATTAGTTATATGGCTATAACCTTTATTTTTTTTAGCAAAAGTTATTACATAATTTAAAAAGATAAGGTAGTTAATTATCTATCAAACGTAATCTACGAGTATAACATGACACAACATGACTGCTAACAGTGCCTGATAAAATAATCTGGGCAAGATGGTGATCTATTTCATTTAAATCCCGGACGCTTGTCGTTTCGACACATCAAATTAGAGACGTGAAATGTCATCATATAAAATTAAGTAGTTTCTACTATCCCCTATTCTTTGCCTCTACTATTTCTCTTAGAAACGACTAAAAGCACTACGCTTTTCTTTTTATCAATATATAAATGGTTCAAGAGGAAGATATGAACCTATTGTCAATAGATGGCAGTTCGCTAGTTATTTTATGCAATAAAAGTCAAAAACAGTGCAAAAACGTGCAAAAAACGTGCAAAAAACGTGCAAAAAAACGTGCAAAGAAAGTGCACAAAATTTCGTTAACACGTATCCGTTGATGACCGAGTAAGCGAGTATTTATCAACAGAAGTTATCCAAAGGAGATTCGTATATTGTATTCAATCTTAATATAGGTATTTCTTTTTACAAATAAATTGCCTTGAAAATCTACTGATCGAGCATCACCATTTATTTCCATAATTAGCTTTTGTGTTGAACCAATAAATCACTCCTTAAGCATCCTTAGTTCCCTGGAGGTTTTGTTGCAGGCCCTGAAGTTAAGGCACTCCGGTTTTGCCTCGGTTTGTTTAAGGACAGTCGTTCTATTTAACGATCCAACTTTATTGACAAGTTTCCTCAAAGTTTCAATGAAGAGGATTTAGATAATACACGTTGAAGATTTAGGATGGGATGTATTTTGGTCCACCATTTTTTTATAATTAATTAGTGAAGAGATTTTTGTTTTGCATTTAATCTTAAGATCAATTCCAGTGTATACTGCCGATAATGGTTAAAGCTATATCTGATACTTTCATACATTTAAAATCACGCCTCTATCCTTGAGGGGGTGTTGGTTGTATGTTTCCGTAGGTAAATTTATAGCTACTTCTTTAGCAAGATAGTGTTTCAACAGCTATGGTGACGGTTTCACAATAAAAACCTATAGGAAATTGTAAAATAAGACGAAATACTTTTGCTGTTGGTAATCCAGTTCAGAAAATTTGTCCAGAAACTAGACTAAATTTATTTAGTAAAAACGTGTGAAAATAAAACTTCTAATATTTTTTTATATTACATTTAAAACTGTGTCAACCTATTTATTATGTTACAATTTATAGCTTTCACTATTTTTGTCATTACTAGTGGACACCCGCAGCTTCGCCCGCTTAACAAATAATAACCTTCATCGAGAACCACTCTATCCATTGGTGAAAACTTCATCCAAATCCGTTGCGTAGTTTTAAAGATCTACGCAACATACAGAACGGGCGACTTTGTTTTATACTATGTAGTGATAGATATAAAAGTGACCATGATATCTACTAACAAATATTGGTTGGTGCCGATAGCATTGACCATTTTAAGATTATTTTGTTTACAATTTAATCTTTTAATTGCCTACTCTTCGTTATTAACATATACATTACCTAATAGATTCCTGCTAACACATTTTAACAAAATTTATCTTTCAAAATTCTTTTCAAAATTTTCCCAGATGGACTTTTTGGTATAACATCTATAAAAATAATTTCCTCAATTCTTTTGTATTTAGCTACTCTTTTATCTACAAAAGATTGTATGGCTTTAGCGTTCAATTCACGGCCTTCTTTTGGAACTATGAACGCTTTGGGGACCTCGCCAGTTACTTTGTGAGGTATTCCAAGAACAGCAACGTCGAAAACATCTGGATGTTCTTTTAAAACACTTTCTAATTCCGCCGGAGGAACTTGATAACCTTTTACCTGCACAGTGAATTAATAATTATCACATACCAATAACTCTTTAAATACTTTAAAAGCTTTAAATATGTACCTGCAAGCTAAGGGTTACTTTCGAATGCATCCATCAATAGTTCAAGATATATTTTTTTTACCAATCTAAAGGTACTAATATTATAATAAGAAAAGATTTGTTTGAACTGAATAAGCTTCGTGAATACATAGCCAATTTTGAAAATTCTTTCACTTATATGTAGCTGCATTATCCCTGGTAACGAAAAACTTAACCACACGAGTAGATCTGTAGCGATAAGTCGTAATTAAAACGTTTTATAATGTCTATACGTAGCTTACCTTAATGAGTTCTTTCAGCCTATCTGCTATGGTGACAGTGCCGTCCTTATCAATACTGGCTAAATCGCCAGAACGAAGCCAGCCGTCTTCTGTTATTGTGTGTTTTGTTGCTTCTGGAGAGTTTTTGTACCCATTCATTACTTGTGGTCCACGAATTAGTAGTTCTCCTATCTAGAAACGACAATTTTGTTGGCTTAGAGCTGTATATATTTTATATTTGTTTGATAAACAATTGTACCTACAGGTGGGGTGAAGTGGAATGTTAGAATTTTATAGACTTAGATCTAATAAGTCTATTGTGTTACATTTTTTAGGTACAAAGGTTCTAAGGAATTGATAATGATAATGTGGTCTTTTTATTATATTAAATGTCAAAACGGTAAGGCCCGTAAAATTATTATAAAGTGATGTACACTTTCAGGTATGGCAGTACTGTCAAATCAGTAGCTACATATAAAAATTTCGATTCATGATTTAAAATAAATACAAGAAAATTCTGATAATATCGAAATTCCCTTTTGGCAAAGGTTAAGTACCATGAAAAATTCTATTCCGGTTTTAAAAAGAATCCCCCGAGGTGCGAGACCCTCTGTGGCTCAATGTTTAACCTCCTGCATTGGTCAAGTAGTCCGGGAAAATACCTTTAGCGCTTGGGAATAAATGTTAACCTTCCCTTATAGAATCCTACACGTAAAGAAAAGGCCGTTGACATCTTTGACGGTCCAAATCAAAGAAAATTGTACAAACAATTTTAACATTTTAAATTCAAATTCAATCCACATTTCGGCCCCTGATTATTCTCAGGCCAAGAAATTAAAACTTGTAGAGAATAAAGTAAGGGAAGGCGACATTAGTGGGGTGGCAAGGCTACTTTTTAGTAGCGACGTGCTGGCTCCTTATTCTGTAGAAACTTTGACGGGCTTGCAGAGTAAGCACCCACCATCCGCAGCTGACCTCTCTTTCCCTGATCCTCCGAACAACGATACAGAAAATCTTGAGACTACTGCCAAGGATGTGAGTACAGCTGTTGACTCCTTTCGTTTTGAATCAGCTGGTGGACTTGACGGTCTGACACCACAGCACCTTAAGGATCTGTTGTGTCCGAGCGCTGGGGAAGCTGGTGATGCACTTCTGAGGGAGCTAACAGCTCTAGTCAACCTCATGCTCTCAGGCAATGTGGACAGTGGCATCACAGATATTTTGTATGGGGCCAATTTATGTAGGTTTATTATGTTAGAAGGATGGTGGCATTCGTCCCATTGCCGTAGGTAGCACTTTGCGGCGTTTGGCAGCCAAAATTTGTTGTCGTTTTTATAGTACGGAGCTTACTACCAAATTTCAGCCCTTTCAATTAGGTTTTGGTTCAAAAGTAGGTTGTGAGGCCGCAATCCATGCGCTTGCAACATACCTTGATAGTAGCGAAGATGGAGAGGTCATCTTGAAAGTTGACCTGAAAAACGCCTTCAACTCTGTAAACACACCTTGCTGACACAGGCCAAATTAGAAAACTCCAAAATATTTAATTTTCTTTGGCAATGCTATAGTCAGCTAACAAAATTAATTTATAAAGACCACCTTTTGAATTCAGCCGTTGGATGTCAGCAAGGTGATCCGTTGGGACCAGTCATCTTCAGTTTGGCCATTAACCCAATAATTCAAAAAATAAAATCCAAATTTAACATTTGGTATCTAGACGACGGGACTTTAGGGGGAAAAGTATAGACAGTTTTACAAGATTTAGCCCTAATAAAGAACGAGTTTCAGTCAATTGGCTTAGAACTGAACCCGAATAAATGTGAGATTTTTATATCTGAAAACACAGATTAATAACAATCTCCAAATTCAACTGTCTGACCCCCAACATAAAAGTTTTGGACAAAACTTCTTTACGCCTCCTAGGGTCCCCGATTTTAGAAGATGGCTTTTCCACTTTTATCGAGGAAAAAATTCAAAATTTTGATCAGGTTATTGAAAGTCTATGTAATATCAGTATTCATTCAGCTTTCACTATTCTTCGTTTTTGTCTTTTCTTACCCAAATTTACACATGCCCTCCGTTCAGGACAATTTTGGAAAAATGTAGAAATTTTGGGCAGACTAGACAACCTAATACAAAATTCTTTGTGTAAAATTTTAAATGTAAATATTAATGACCGGGCCTGGGTCCAAGCGTCTCTTCAGTTCGCTTGGGCGGGTTAGGTATTCGCAGAGTCACAGCATTTCTGTCGTCGGTCCATAGCACCGAAGAATTAGTCAGGAAAATTTTGTCAAATACACTGATTGATTCCGAGGTGCGATGCAAGACCGATGCCATAAATGCTTGGAGGATGTCTTGCCCCGACACTGACCTGCCCTCACGCCTAGGCTCACAGCGACTGTGGGATTCACCGCTCTGTAAATTGAGAATTAATACACTAATTGACACTTCAATTATTGTCAATATTTCAGAGCGTGCACGCCTACTAGCTGTTGGAGAATGGGAGTCAGGGTTATGGATCCAGGCGCTCCCATCGCCCAACATCGGTACAATGTTGGACGACACTACCTTCCGCATTGCCACTTGCCTTCGGCTGGGTACACCTTGTGTATCCCCGCATCATTGCACCTGTGGAGTAGCCGTCGATAATCTGGGACACCATGGCCTTTCTTGTAGCAGAAGCGCAGGTCGTATACCTCGGCACACTATTCTAAACGACATAATTCGTAGGGCTCTTTCCACCGCAGGTCTTCCGGCCGTACGCGAACCAAATGGTTTAGCACGAAGCGATGGAAAGAGACCGGACGGTATGTCGTTGCTACCGTGGAAGATGGGAAGGCCTTTGGTGTGGGACGCTACATGCGTTGACACCTTAGCACCTTCACACCTTCCAACCACATCCGGATGTGCCGGCGCTGCTGCTGCATCGGCTGAAGGCTTTAAACGGCGTAAATATGCTAACCTAGCAGGTGATTACATATTTGAGCCGTTTGGGGTTGAGACACTGGGGTCTTGGGGTCCAAGTGCTCGCCGCCTTTATAGAGACATTGCTAAACGCCTAATCGATGCTTCTCAGGACCAGAAGGCTGGCTATTTTCTGGCCCAAAGAATAAGTATCGCCATCCAACATGGCAGCACAGCCAGCATTCTGGGAACCTTCCCAGTCGGCAATGACGCGGAGGATTTTTTAAACGATATTTTGTAATGTAAATATTTTTAGTCTATAATTATGTTTATTTTGTATATTGTAATTCTTATTGTAAATAAATGTAAAAAAAAATTCGTTCATAATCTTAAGAAAGTTAATGAGATTGGATATAATATTCGAATTTCTTTTGGAATTCTTTATTTAAGAAATACTTGCATTTAAATTAATTATTTTAGTCGTACGCAAGATCCCTACTATGTTTAGGATTGTACCTAAACACAGTAGGGATCTTGCGTCATCATAATTTTGATAATGTTCTGTTTGATAGATAAAAATGTTAAATTTTTGTTTCTTACCTCATTGATTCCTAATGGTCGGAGTTCGGAATCTACGATTCTTAATTCTGTATTTGATAAACCGGGGCCTACGGTGGAATAATTTGTAGAACCAGGTAAAGTTCCAGTAATTAGCGGCGCAGCTTCTGTCATTCCATATATGTTTAAAAAATTGGAAGTGCTCTGAAATATGATCCAAATTATTTTATTATGATTGTTATACAGGAGGTTACATAAAGGTTATATCTACCTGAAGACACCCCCATCAGCTGATCACCCAGAACGCCTTTTGATATGTTTCGACCGCGAAACAAGAAAAAAAAAGTTCATCATAAAAAAAGTTAAGTATATGCGTTATTTCAAATCAAAACAAATGTGTCCCAACACTAGTGCTTGACGTACTTACTAATAGACAATGGTGGGTGGGGCGGGAGTCGGTGTTCTTTGTCGGCGTCCAATACTAGGAAATTTCAAACGGCGCGACCTTCTGGTTCTTCTGGTTCTGGTCGACCAGCTGATGGGGGTGTCTTCGGGTTAATATAACCCTTACGTAACATCCTGTATAGTATATTATATTTTATTGTTATATAGTATAGTATAGCACCCAGTGTTCAGAGGTTGTGCGTGTGTAACATCGGTTATGGCTGGTGGAAGCTAGGTTTGGATAACAGAATGATTAATTTATTGGTTTTTTATTATACCAACGAAACTAATGACAAAACGTGGGCGTTAAATTAATCTATACTTATAATAAATCTGTAGAACTGAAAATTCTGTACATTGCAAATATAAAAAAAATAAATGGCATGACCGACACCGAACCCAAAAATGTGAAAATGTTTGTCTGTCTGTCTGTTTGTTCAGGCATCACGCAAAAACTACCGGTTCGATTGCGATGAAACTTGGTATAATTATTGTTTAATATCCTGGGCACCACACTGAGTACTTTTTATCCCGGAAAAGTAAATACAATAAAAAACAAACTAAATTTTGCGGTTCGATCCCTAGACCTGATTACTGTACCAACCGCAAATAATAAGTTTGTCTTAGGTAACGTCACCCACAGTGGAGTTCACTAAGGGGCGCTGCACACGGCTAAGATAATATAAGATTTTAACTAAAGATACAATATCGTTCGCCATATAATTCAATGGACTGTCACACACGACGAAGATAATAAATAATATTTCATATTTTCGTATCTTAAGATGAATTTTTATGGTATAATAGAGAATATAATAGAAGATATAATAGAGAAACTGTTGTAGGGGGCTTTATGAACGCAATAAAACCAAAAACAATGGTTTTTAGAACTTTTGTCTGTTTGTCTGAATGTTTGAACACGCTTATCTCAGAAACGGCTTAACCGATTTGAATTTGCGGTTTGGTTTTCAATTGGTTCGTAAATAAAAAAGTTATGTAGATCTAAAGTAACACGCAAGTGGAGCTGCGGGCAACAGCTAGTATTTAATATAATTTATAATTAATTCATGTATTCAAGTAACCAGGACTCATAATGTTAGTCTAACTTAAACTTTGTTAGTAGATTTATATAAATCAATTACAATTACAATAAAAATAAATTAAATTTAAACACAATGCAAGGTATTTCAGCAACCCATGCAAGATGGTGCTGCAATGCTGTATATACTGGCAGTCCAGTCTGTCAGCAATCATGCTCAGGATGCTGTTAGTGTCGCCCTGCCCTCTGCGCACCAAGGATGCACACCTTCCTCGCATGGTTGTTTAGAAACAAACCCTATGAGCAACCGCGAACATCCCTGACGCACTGCAAAGCGAGGCAACCCAACCAGCACCCTGAACGCGTTGAGACTACATATTAAGTTTTGAGTGCAAAGGGGCTCTACCAACATCTATAGGGCCCCAGCGACCTCACCTGCTAGTGGCGCACCTGCTGATAAACGGACGAGGCTCGTTAATTTACGGTACCTATGGAGTGGCTTCGGCCCCTACGTGGGTACCAGGTGGTACAACAGTGTTGGTCCGGGGGGGTACCACCGTGCAGCTGTGCTAAAGCCCCCCAAGTAACCCAGCCCAGGCTGGGTTGCGTTAGGGGTTCAGCAGCTGCACCGCCGGGCCCGGGGCGATGTATGGTGCAGCAGGCATGGGACCAGTGGGGGCGAAACGGAGTCTAGTGTGGGTGGTGTGGGTCGATTCGCCGGCCAGGGAGACCCTTAGCAACGGCGTTGCCGCGGCCGCCCGCAACACAGTCATGGGGCCCGCCTGGGGCCAACCACCCCAGGAGGCTGCCCCACATGTTGCGCATAATCCTGATGTGGGATCGCCGCTCCGGGTGGTAACCGGTGTGGGGGTAGCGGCGGCCTTGCATCAGGGGGGTTTGGGAGCCCTTCCGTCCGGCGATTCGGCTCCGACCTAACCACACGGTTCTAGACAAAGCTAGCCCCTGCGCTTTGTCACTTACTGCTGCACCAAATGTCGCCCTGTCTTCACGCTTCTTCTTCAAAATCTACAATGGCAGTGCAACAAAAAAGACATAAACGTTACACAGCGGCCCTAGGAAACCCCACAACTTCACATTTCGAGGTGGAGTTCACTAACGTCCGTGGACTCCATGCGAACCTCGATACCGTCCACCACCACCTTGAGACGGCACGGCCCGCTGTGACGTTCCTCACGGAGACACAAATACGCCGCCCTGACGACACGTCTTACCTGTGTTACCCCGGCTATGTCATCGAGGAACAATTTCGAGACAAAGCCGGGGTGTGCCTGTTCGTTAGGGCGGATGTTTGCTGCCGCCGGTTGCGCTGCCTAGAGAACCCCTCCAATTCCGTCCTTTGGCTGCACGTAGACCATGGCTCTATGAGCCAGATCTACGTGTGCGTCTACCGATCCCACACAGGGGATTCTGAGACAACAAAGCTCTTCCAGTACCTCAGCGAGACGGCTGATGAAGCGCAGGTGCGGTTCCCGAATGCTGATCTAGTATTTCTGGGGGACTTCAATGGCCATCACATTGAATGGCTGGGGTCCCTCAAGACTGATTATGCGGGTAGAGCCGCCCATGCGTTCGCTCTCTCCCACGGTCTGACCCAGATGGTATGCGGAATCACCCGGATACCAGACAGGTCAGATCACGCGCCCGCTCTGCTGGATCTACTGCTGACGAGTCGCCCAGCCCAGTACAGTGTTTCGGTAGGAGCCCCACTGGGTAGTTCCGACCACTGTGTTGTTCACGCTGGCATGAAGGTGTCACCTCCTGCACGTCCTGTACAAACGTCACGACGACTATGGCACTACTCGTCAGCGGATTGGGACGGTCTACGCGATTATTATGCGTCCGTCCCCTGGAGCCAGCGCTGCTTTGTAGGAAAGGCTCCTTCGGATAGTGCTTCTGCTATTGCTGGCGAGATCAGTTTAGGGATGGATTATTACATCCCTTTCACTGATGTCGCCAGTATCCGCAGAGCCCGTCCCTGGTTCGGGCGAGATTGTGCCAAAGCTGTTCGACAAAAACAGTCGGCATATCGCGCCTGGATCAGGGCCCGGGCTGTGCGCGACCCAAACGTGGGCCACCTCAAAGCAGCGTACAACCGGGCCACAAAGTCGAGTAAGAGGGCCTTTAAGACAGCGGATGCCCAGCGCGTCGCGCGGCTTGGTCAGGAGCTCACTTCCCATCCCACGGGCAGCCGTGGATTTTGGCAACTGGCCAAAGCCGTGCAATCTAACTTTTGTCAGCCCTCGCTGCCACCGCTGCGTTACCCAGATGGAACACTGGCTCACAAAGCCCAAGAGAAAGCCGATATGCTCGCAGACCTCTTTGCGGCTAATTCCCGGGTCGACGACCGTGGCCTGCAGCCCCCTGCCATCGCCAACTGTGGCCACACAATGCCTGATATTGTTATCAGGCAATGTGATGTACGAGCAGTGCTGACGGCATTCCGGCGGTGGTGCTACGAAAATGTGCTGAGTTGTCTCCAGTATTAACGCGTCTGTACCGCCTGTCATACTCTTCAGGGCTCGTGCCGGAGGTCTGGAAAGAGGCGAACGTACAACCGATCCCCAAGAAAGGGGATCGGTCCGATCCAGGCAACTATCGACCCATAGCTGTCACCTCAGTCATTTGCAAGGTGCTTGAGCTCCTTATAAATAAGCAGCTCATGCAATTCCTAGAGGATCACTCGCTAATCAATGATCGACAATACGGCTTCAGGCCAAAGCGATCAACGGGTGATCTTCTGGCATTCGTAACGCATGTCTGGGGTGGGGCTATGGAAAGGCACGGCGAGTCCTTGGCTATTAGCCTGGACATCGCCAAAGCCTTCGATAGGGTCTGGCATGCTTCGCTCCTTTCCAAGCTTCCGGCATATGGTCTACCTCCTCAACTGTGCAGCTGGATTGCCAGCTTTTTAAACGAGCGCCGAGTGCGGGTCCTCTGCGATGGCCAGGCTTCTCGCTTCTTGCAAGTGAATGCCGGGGTACCGCAGGGGTCCGTACTATCACCAACTCTCTTTCTTCTGCATATCAATGATATGCTATCCCTCGGGAACATTCATTGCTATGCAGATGACAGCACACTGCACGGGAGTTACTCGGTTCGTCCGACGGCGGGGCGATCTGAGATTGAGGAGGAGAGACGACGACTCGTGGCTGATCTCGACCGTAACCTCGACAGTATCTCTCAATGGGGTACCGAGAACCTGGTCGAGTTCAATGCCCGTAAAACACAGGCGTATGCATTTACTGCGAAGAAATCCCCTTTCCTTCCCCTACCCTCTCTTCAGAGTGCATTATTACCAATGAAGGACAACCTTGATATCCTTGGCATAGACGTTCGTCGAGAGCTCAATAATAAAAACTACATCGAAAGATGTATAGGGCTAGCTTCGCGGAAACTAGGAATACTGAATAAGGTAAAGAGATTCTTTACACCGGACCAGAGGTGTCTGCTGTACAAGACGCAGATTAGACCCTGCGTCGAATACTGCTCTCACCTCTGGGACGGCTCCGCGAAGTATCTGCTGGACGCTCTCGACGCTATGCAGCGACGGGCTATCCGTATTATAGATTGTCCGGAGGTAACGGAAAGCCTTGAGCCGCTAGTTCAGCGCCGAACAATAGCTTCCTTGGCCGCATTCTACCGTATTTACCACGGCGAGTGTTCTGAAGAGCTCTTCAATCTGATCCCACCCTCTTCCTTCCGATCCCGAACGACTCGTACCGGGCAGAGATGCCACCCCCACACAGTGGATAGCATGTTCGCGAGAACCGAACGTTTTAAACGTTCGTTTCTCTGCCGAACGATAGTGGCCTGGAACGCCCTGCCTGTGCACGTGTTACCTCCCACATATAATCCTGGGTTCTTTAAGCGGAGCGTGAAGAGGCACATCAGTAGGTCGTCAAGTTGAGGGCCACTCTCAATAGTAATGTGTGCTGTGAAAGTGGCCCACAATCGCTAGACGTCGTCACGACTTACCACTAGGCGGGCGGCGTCAATTTGGCGAACCAAATATAAAAAGAAAAAAAAAATAAGTCTCTGCTTAGGCGTGATGACCTAAATATAATATTTACCTGCAATTTGCTAAGCACCTGATCGATATCTGTTTTTGAAATAGGCGCTGCGCCGGTTGCGAGTATTTTTAGTGGTGCCAAGTGCTCTTTCGTTACACTCGAATGAGAACCGAGAAACAAAACTGAAAAAAATATCGATTACAAACTATGTGTTTTACTTTATTGTCGAGATTCGTTTAAATTCGGTCTGTAGCTTTCGCTTAAAAGAGTTACAAAGATCAGATCCAAATAACGAGATTTAGAAATTATTATAGGAGACAAAGATTGGATGATGTCGATATTTTTAGCTCAGTGGTCAGGTTGTAGGAACCGATGACATTTTTGTTTTTGTAATTAATAATTACTGGCTGAATATTAAATATTCAAACATCCATACATATAAACTTTCGCCTTTATACTTATAGGATTCACCTGTAATAAAACTTATACCTATTATTTACTTACTTGTTGGAGGAGCGAGGTACAAAATATTTATTGGATGTTGTGTCAACACGTCAATAAAAGTGTTCGGTTGGAATTTTGGCACAGTTACTATTTTTAACCCAGCTGCCAGTTTGTGAAGTAGCACTATAGATAATCCATAAATGTGGAAGAATGGTAAAACAGCTAAGTTTGAATCTTGATTAGTTTCTGTAAAAGAATGAAATATTATTATCAAAACAAGAGGGTTAAAGGTCCTTCTCTGGGGCCAAAACTCATTTACACCCGATGCACTTACTTACAAACTGTCTAGACACCAGCAAGTATAATCAGATAACATCATGCTATGACTAATAAGAGGAGAAGCAGGAGGAGGAGAACGACATGCAACCTTTAAACATTCATCAACATTTTGTATCAAGGAAATATTTATTGTAAACTTGATGTCCTGAAAAAAGTGCTGTAGTATAGTTTATTCTGCGGAAGCGGTGGTAAACTTAGGTTTGAAGTTGTACCATTACAATGTAGAAATGACTATATTGAGAAATAAAGAACATTGAACAATAACAAGGTAGCAAAAACAGGGATTTATATCAAGCCAAGGATCTTTGACGTGTCAGAATTCTACACAAACGAAGTTTTAAGCCCGTGTTAGTCTCAAAATAAGTCGTTACTGCATTAACATGATTATCACTGAGACTTACTGGTAGTATCAGTATAATGTCTTGCAGTATCCACATCTTGTTGTATAAAATTCGCAATAACATTTTTATGTAACAACTCCACGCCTTTAGGCAGACCAGTGGTGCCACTAGAGAATGGTAAAAGTGCTACATCATCAGCTGTTCTGCTGACTTCTGTTAGACAGCTATAATCGACATTATCAGTTAAAGCTAATTCTTCAAACGATATTGTTCCTGGCGGTAAACTGCTTTGTGGATGTGAGCTGGTTACCGTAATTATAGGCAGATTTTGTTTTATTAGTGATAGTGCTTCTTTTAAAATTGGAACAGTTTCTGGCTGACCAATTAATACTCTAGGCTGACACAGCTCAATTTGCTTTACAATTTCATCTGGAAAAAAATAGACATAATAGGTAAATAGTTGTCTGAAAAGTCATGACACGGAGCTGGAAAACTAAAGTGTTGGCAACAATCATTCGAGGCTTAATGCCAATCCCACCAGTCGTCAAAAGTACTATTGGAATACAATAGTACTTTTGACGACCAGCGAAATTGACACTGATACCCAAACAATTGCCGCCAACGCTTTTTAGACAAACTATAATGTTAAGACAATTCAGTTATTGGACGTCTGTGCGTGGCTGTACACAAAAAAAAACAAAACTCGACGCGAACTTGAATGAAATTAGATTTATTTTCATAGACCTGCCTAACGTGAGACTTGACAATAATATTGATCGTCACCGGGACCCAAGGTTTAGTGCCACGCACGTTTGCACGTTGTTAGGAAGCCGAAACTCCGTTTGTTCTGCTCTGTGACAATGTATTTTAGGTAGGTATACTTACGTGGCGTAAATGTGGGATTAAAAGTAGAGGTAACAGCACCAGCCTCCAGGGCTCCCAGTAATGCGAGCGGGTATTCTGGTGAGTTTGCCATCATAATACACACTGCGTCACCATCTTTGATTTTCAGCTGGCTACGCAAATTAACAGCAAAGTTCCGTGAATTCTTGTACAGTTGATGGTAAGTGTATGAGCGATTTGTAATGCCGCAAACCTTGGAAGTAGAAAAGTGATAAATAAATATTTATGACGTTTGGAGACATCACCAAGGGCCGCAGTAATCAGCAAGTACCTACCTAAGTTTATTTATTTATTTATTACCACTTTTACATCATGTTTACAGTTTCCCCCATGTGATAATGCAAGTTATAAAATCGATTAACTATAAGTACAAATTAAAAAACCTACTAATAAAACAAATATAATTAATAAATCATATAAAATCAAAATTAAATTAAGCATGTCAAATAAAATACAATCAAATAAAATCAAATAAAATACAATCTAATAAAATCAAATAAAATTCAATATAATGAAATACCTACAATCAAATTAAGTAAAAGTAAAAGTAGTAAATATAATAAGGTGCCTGTAAGATATTACTTTTAAGCGATAAGGCCGCCCTTTGTATATTGTATATACCTATATATTTTTCTGTAATTTCTAATTAGTGTACACTTAAGATTATTTTATTCTATTCTATTCTAATTTAATAGGTATTAATATACAAAAACAAGAGTATAACTAATAAAAAATTATACTTGCCACTGCAGTTTTGTCTGTCCATTTTTCCAAATTCTCCCAAATATGTTCAGGTATAGTTCTTCTTGGAATATGTACGTCTTGATGAGGGGATTTAACAATTTTATGTTTGGTCCATACACCTAGGAATCTTCTTGTCTGGAACGTAATTTCATCACAAGCTAGCACTTTCTTTACTGACCATGTTGTCAATTTCTTTGCAGCCATTATTCTGAAAAAATAAATAATAATTAACGTAATACCGTGAATAACAACAGCAGTTTTCATTGTTTATACATCAGAGTAGACGGTATTGAGGTTCAAAAATAAAATATAAAAGAATTAAATGATAAAAATTAAAATTTAATTTTTATATATTTTTTTATTAATCCCGCGGCCTAAGGCCGCGGCCGCTCTAACGACTGTTGCCGCGGTCTCTGGTTACAAGCAGGTATTTCCAGTGGCAAAAATTAAACCCTATACTTAGGTACCAAGCCATCCGGCCAGTGGTATAATATGCAGGCTGAATACACCCCTTTCTGGGGGAGGCCTATGTCCAGCAGTGGGGGTCAAATGGGCTGAGATGATGAAAATAAACGAATTACTATAGAATTGTTGGTTTGTAATTCCCCTCTGCCTACCACCTCGACGATATAGACGTAAACATATATTTACAATATTAAATTTTATATACCTACGTTAAAATAATAAACAGTAGATAAATATACCAACAATAATTGTACTTAGATAATACGTAGTGATAACACTGCTACAGAAAATTATATACATTTATTTATTTATTGGATTTTAGTAAGCTATCAGCTAAATACATGAACGTACATAACATAAAGAGCCATAATAAGTCCCCACAGGTGGCGACAAAGTAATATTTTGACAAAAGAGCTTATCTACGACAATATAATATTGCAATAATTAAATTTACATACCTACTTGTTACTTTGTGGACGGTCACAATGATACTAATTTTCAACCTACGTATTAAGCTAAACGATATCAAGTAATTATTTTATCGGTCAATAAGGTAATTGGCCGATAGTAAATTTATTTACTATTGTTTTGCTATTCTGTATTAACTCATTAGTAAACGAACGGACATACTGCTTCAATAGTGCAGCGTGTGGTGTCAGCTGTCTTTTGCGTCTATTTGCGTCCTGGGGATAGTGCAGGGCATGTTCTTAAATGACTTCCATATTGGCAATATGATTGCAGGCCTACAACGTGTCCGTTGCCTGTATCTTGACAAATCGAGGCTCAAGTCTCAGGAGATAATACCAACTTGAGACTTGAGCACCCATGGTGCTTGAGCAAGTCATGTACCCAAGCAACCGAGAACGAAAGGGAAAGTACCCTTCCCCCTGAGTCTGACGCTCAAGACTCCCAGCCTCAATGATCGGAGCCTGGGAACAGCGGGATGGCAGTCAACTTTCCTAACAAAAGCAGGCGGCGGAATGCTAGGAGATTCCGCCTACACACATTCTCACTCTCTGAAGAGGATTAAATCCGAACCCAAATATGCAGGATGATACCCGTTCCCCTTTGTTTGAGGCCGCATAAGTGGCCGAAGTCCGCCATCGCGCTGAGGTTATCCTTCCAAGAGCGTAACCGAGGCTTCCGGAAATGGGCGATTCAAAATATGATTACATACATAGACGTTACTTGTCATAGGTGTTTAATTATTTTTGACATTGAGTTTAATAAATGTACTAGACCGTGCTCACCTTGAACCTGACTACAACAGCTTTGTCATCAGGTTCAAGGTGAAATTAATAGTTATTGTTTTATCACTACATATTATAAAACAAAGTTGCTGCCGTCCGTATTTATGCTTAGATCTTTAAAACTACGCCACGGATTTAAATGCATTTTTAACGATTTGTTCCTGATTCCGTCATATTCCAAATTGGTCATCTTCGAAACACGACACTTTCCTAACTGGTCATCTTCCAAACTCGTCATTGTACAGTCAAATTGAATTTTAATAAAAACCAAAATGTAAGTAACTAAAATAAACCGGTGTGAAGCTGGCAGCCAATTTTAGCAGCCTATAATCCGACTAAATTAAGATGGTCCTTTTTGTGACGTTAGCAGCCTTCGTTATTTTTAAACGATATTCTTATGTTGTTGTACAATTTATCTATCAAACTATTTAAGCGATTGCTAAAGCATCAATTAGGATCATTTGCAAGCGATAATTTCGTAAAATGTAATGTACATAATAGGATTTTTTCCAGATTTAATTGATCATGGCTGCTGGTGTTGTTAGCATACTAAACCCAATTTATTTGGATGTTTTAGGCATAAAATCATTACACAGGTATATGCGGCAGTTTGATATCTTGACCCATTTATAGTACTTCGAAATGCATCTTCAAATTTTCAATACTTGTTTATTCAGAGTTAATTGATCATGGCTGCTGGTGTTGTTAGCATACTAAACCCCATATTTTGGGATGATTTAGGCATAAAATCTTTAGATAGGTATATATCGCATAGAATAAATGTACTTTCAAAGCGGCAGTTTGATATCTTGACCCAGATATAGTGCTTTGAAATGCATGTTCAAATTATCAATTCTTGATTCTTTTCAGTGCTTGTGACAACCCCTTATCCCCAATTTATGGTGATAAAATTGTTATAATAGCATAGATTATTACATAAAGCGCATTTAAGAACTGCAGCAGTTTAACTGCTTAACCATCAAATGGACCACTGAAATGAGAAATTGACTGTTTATCAGTCAATTTCATATTTTCTGAAAAATAAACTTTTATTCGTCGGTTGGTTTCAGGGTTATATTATAAAACTGCCATCTTTGAAATCATCTCGTTTTTTGCTCTGTTTGTTGTTCTACTTATTTAATGCTTTAAACATACATAAAAGTGGGCAACAGGTGTCAAAAATTACTAGGAACCATTGTATTGTTAACTTTTTCAGTGAATTTCTCATTTTACGGTCCATTTGATGATTAAGCAGTTAAACTGCCGCTACCAAACTAGTCTATAAGTACGCTTTATGTAATAATCTATCCTAGTATATAAATTTTATCACCATAAAATTGGAATAAGGGGTTGTCACAAGCACTTAAATGAATGAAGAATTGAAATTTTTAAGATGCATTTCGAATATCTGGGTCAAAATATCAAACTGCCGGCTTGAAAATACATCTATTCGATGCGACATATACATATCTAATGCTTTTATGCCTTAAACATACATAAAAGCAGGGAACAGGTGTCAAAAAATACTAGCAACCATTGTATAGTCAACTTTTTCAGTCAATTTCCCATTTCAGTGGTCCATTTGATGGTTAAACAGTTAAACTGCCGCATCCAATCTAGTCTATAAGTGAGCTTTTTGTAATAATCTATCCCATTATAAAAAAATTATTACCATAAAATGGGGATAAGGGATTGTCACAAGCACTGAAAAGAAACAAGATTTGAAAATTTTAACGTGCATTTCGAAGCACTATATCTGGGTCAAGATATCAAACTGCCGCCTTGAAATTATACCTATTCGATGCGAGATAGACCTATCTAATGATTTTATGCCTAAAACATCCCAATAAATTGGGTTTAGTATGCTAACAGCACCAGCAGCCATGATCAATTAACTCTGAATAAACAAGTATTGAAAATTTTTAAGACGCATTTCGAAGCACTATACCTGGGTCAAGATATCAAACTGCCGCCTTGAAAATACATCTATTCGATGCGACATATACCTATCTAATGATTTTATGCCTAAAATATCCCAATAAATGGGGTTTAGTATGCTAACAGCACCAGCAGCCTTGATCAATTAACTCTGAATAAACAAGTTTTGAAAATTTTAACGTGCATTTCGAAGCACTATATCTGGGTCAAGATATCAAACTGACGCCTTGAAAATACATCTATTCGATGCGACATATACCTATCTAATGATTTTATGCCTAAAACATCCAAATAAATGAGGTGCAGTATGCTAACAACACCAGCAGCCATGATCAATTAACTCCGGAAGAATTCCTATAATGTACATTACATTTTACGAAATTATCACTTGCAAATGATCCTAATTGATGCTTTAGCAATCGCTTAAATAGTTTGATAGATAAATTGTACAACAACATAAGAATATCGTTTAAAAATAAGGAAGGCTGCTTACTTCACAAAAATTAGCATCTTAATTTAGTCAAATTATAGGCTGCTAAAATTGGCTGCCAGCTTCACACCGGTCTAAAATAAATGTATTTCTTGTCTTCGCAATAAAATAACCAAGTATTCTTCCCGTAGAATTAAAAAAAAAAATACTTCACATAGCCTACTAAGACACTCCACAACAGGTATTTTGTTATCTACAAAATCCTGTACTATGTATCTTTCTTTTGTAAATTTGTTTAAATCTCTAGTTCTTCGGTGCTGCGTTTGGTTGGAATGTAAAAAAAAAATTCTTATATCTTGGTGTACTGCTTCTTCTCTCATTTTTTTCACAAATAAATACAACGAACCTTTTTTCCTTAATCTATGGTTAATTCTGTTGTTCCAGCCTTCTACGGCATTATTTGTGCGGAAATGATCTTCATCAACACAAAATAAATTGCTAATGATCATTTGCATCCAAAAATTTCCAAAATAATTATGAAATAACCTTATTTCATTTGAATCCGAGGTAGAGTGCGATATTTCTAAGTATGCCTCCGGTATGTGTTGTTTAGGCAACAAAGCTAGTTTTGCACATAATTTTGTATAAAATCTGCCTTCTTCAGTTGCGAATGCCAACAGTCCTTAGATTTTTTCCACAAGGCTTTTTGGTAATGGAAATAACATCCTGTTACTGTTGCGTTCGGAAATACTGATAAAAAACCGTTTATACCAGCTATCTCAAAGTCGCACTTAAACTTGGTGATATTTAAACCAAATCTTTCTTTTAGAAGGAAAAATACACGCCGATAAATTTCTTCACTTTTACTTGGTACAAGTGCATAAACGAGTGGTACAAAATATGAATTTAAATCACTTGACTCCAAATTTGCATGAAGACTATAGATTTGGATAAAGGGGGTGTCGCAACTTTAAATGTCCCATCAGCGTAATAATGTTCCGTCTTTGATAGTAAATCGAAAGCAGTAGGCGATGAAAATATTAATTTTTTTACGTCGTTACCGTCACTACAAATTAAAAAATCTTTGGATAGCTTTTCTGGGATCAAAACATTGCTTACTTTATCATATCGCACCCCGAGAACATAAATGACACTAAACAAAAAACATAATTTTTCAATAGAGCGATTTAAAGTTTTTATATATCTTATAACTGCTGTAACAGTTCCGTGAATTCAAATAGATATTACATTGTTGTTTTACATACTAGTTTAGTCTCTACTCTAACGGAATCTACTAGATCATTTTTAATATAATAGGTAGATACGTCATATTATTAATTTAAGAAAAAAGTTCAGCATAGTGCCATTTTTGTTTCAAAATAATTAAGTATTTGTTCTTTTGTGACAGTAAAAAAATTAGAATTAATCATCTATACTTTTTAAAAATCGACAAAAATGAAACAATTTAATGTAAGAATAATTAAAAAAATATATTTGGCTACTTTATAGCTTCTTTACAAAATCGTTCCATTTTTCATCAACTTACAAAATAAAGGCAACCCTACAAAATCTTTTACAAAACTCTTAACTATCACACATTTATGGCACATAAAATTAATATTATACGAAATTAAATAACATTTTGTAATACAGTCCTTCTAAAACTTGTACAGAAACTTGTAATAAAACATTTTTAAGAACTAATAAAAAAAACAAAAATCTATTCAAAAGTTGCTTAATCAACAGACAACATTTTAAAGTGTTTTTTAATTGTCTATCACATAAAATATAAGATAGTAACAACATCAGTCCTTCTAATAATATTACCTTACAAAATTGCTCATTTTAAATAAACTTACAAAATCTTTAATAAAAGCTCTGTATAACTTGACACCATTATTAAAAAAAATCAAAGTTATAAATCTAGTATGATACGGAAACCTATTCAAAAATCTTAAGATATTTTAGTCTTTCTTCGCTTTTAATATCACAACCTTAACGTGTTTCTAAATGAGTTAACTATGAGATCAATACTTAAAATCTAGTTTAAAATGCTATCATAGTACGAACTGTAGTAATTAGGAATTAAGCCAGCATCTATGAGACTCCTAATGTCATTTATTTTCCTATCGGATACTTTTAATTTGGTCTCATACAAGGGCTTAAGTGCTTGAAGTCCATGTTGTACTGGTAGGTTGCTTCTTGTTCGTTTTGCCACATTAATCTCTTCAAACTCATGAAAATACGACGTTTTGTACAATATTTTGGTTTCATTGATAGTATTTTTCTCAATTTTTATAACTTTTATGTCTGATAACTTAACAGCTTGACCCCCCACACTTCTGTTCAATTTTGGGACAGGCAGCTGTTTTATGTCAATAAAATCACGGTATCCCATTTCGTTTACGGTGTATGGTGTTCCTCGTTTCTTTGCATTTCTTATGGCACATACGTAATGGGAAGGAACATAGATTGGTCCAGATTTTAGTGTTTTTTTAATTTCTTTTTCTATAGTTGAATGTACGGCATCTCCTTCGTTTTGTGTGTGACCTCTTATAAGAAACTTGTGAGTTATCAATCGAATTTTTAAATTTGTTACTGCGTAAATGTACATGCCAATAATGAATTGGTTCTTCTGCTGGCCACAACAATTATCAGAATAGAATATTATGTCAAGATCATCACTAGCAACTGATGATTTCTTTTGTAAATATTTTAAAACACAGGTTCCTATTTCGTTAGCTCCACGACTTGCTTGAGATTTATCCCAAAAGTAAGTCGGTTTTGTCTGATTTTAATTCTGAGATAGTAAAGTTTAAACAATTTATTTTTGATTTGTAGTAAAACGTAGATACTTCTCCTCTTGGAACTGTCATCACAGCCTGTAAGTCGTAGCATGCAACAATAACTGACGGATTTTCCTTATCATACGCTTTTTCCTTCCTGCTTTGTTCCTTCTCTTTTAAATGTCTCTCATAATCTTCCTTCAAATTTTCCTTTTCAAGACCTACAGCCAAATTATAAATTGTGCATTGTTCACATTGGTCTTTTTTGGGTATGAAGAAACTAATGTTGAAATTTTCATTGAAAATTTTGCGATAAGCATGCTCCAAGACCCAGGGTACCCCATCCCTTTCACAATCCTTTTTGTAGTCTCTGTATAGGTCTATCAAGGTCTTCCCTCCATCTATGAATTCTTTGGAAGTTTGTTGACGTAGATAATGACTTTCGATACGTGGAATGCTATTTATATGACTTTTTACTCTATCAATTAAAGAATCTGCCAATCTTTTATGCTTATTATGCTTTCCTCTTTTTTCTCCATCTATTATACCAGTTACTTCGCATTTCTTCTGCAGAACAGTTCTGATGCATCTGTCAGTAATATCTAAAGTGTTTTTAAAGAAATATTTACATACTCTAGTTTTATTACCATTGATTTCAAAATGAAATGCATTTTTAGGCATTCTGTTTGAATTAATTTTTTTGTATTGGTACTTAGGAATTATATTGCTGATATTACGAGCAATGTATTCTCTTTGTCTTTCAATTGACGCCATTTGCCAGTAACTATCGAACAGTTTTCGTCTATATTCTTCTGTTACCCTTTCTGGACATTTCAACTTACAGCCAAGTCCACAAGTTTGTTTGACTGTTTTAGCTGGGAAAATCTTTTTTGTTCTTGAAGTAGAAACGTATTCTTTACCAGAATCTCTTAATTTCTTTGCCAACATGCTTTTTCTCTCCATCTTCTTTCTTTTCTTCGATCTACTAACTGAAATTGGAACAGTAATAGGGGCGTTATCAAGTATAAGCATGTTTTCATTATTTGATGCAAGTTATTTTCAACCTGCAATGTTTCAGACTGGTAGCTGACAATACTTTCGCCGAAATCAACATCGACTATTTGAGCTTGCTCGCCAACACCTTGTAAATTGTTTTCAACGACTTGTATATTTTCATTTAATAAACCGGAAGTGATTTCTTCAGAGCCAGGTGGCTTGACTGTTGCTCCTGCATTCATATTAACGTTGGAAGACAAAGAGGATGACGTGCTCGAGGAGGATGAAGACGAAGATGACGATGAAGAAGACGACAAACTAGAAGACGACGAGCTTGAGCTAGAGTTAGAGTTACTGCGTTTCCTTTTTGTTGTTTTTATTTTAGAAGAACAAAGTGACGTAGCTGGGGCATTTGAGGGCGAACTAGAAGATGACGAGCTAGAGTTAGCCCTACGGCGTTTATTTTTAGGTGGTGGTAATTGTACGTACGTCTTATCATTATCTGAAGCGGGAGAGAAGTCTCCATCTTCATCGTCGCTTCTTTCTATAGGTAACAAATTAGTACAGTTGCTCGTTGAAGGTTGGGGGTTCATAAAACTTGAATCCAAAGACTTTTCAGGTGAAATTGAGATGGAACCCTGTTCATTATAAGTTGTTGAAATTGGATTTTCTTGTTTTTCGTTATTATATTTTTGCATAGCTAGTTGTAATATTTTTTTTCCTCTGTTTCTGTCAACAAAAAAGTAAATTTTTTTCAGAAATAATTATTACTTCAAACGTATTTTAATCGAATGACCGACACTAAACACAAAGAGCCCTTTATATAATAACATATTAAAAAAAACAAACAAAATATTCTAACACAATAAATAGCATTAAACGAATAGTGTCATTTATTGATATAACCTCAAATAATTTTATGAATTATTTTATGTAATAAACGACACTATACGAAATACGTCACTTATTCATTAAATAATTCTCAAGTATATCACGAAAAGTTACTACATAAAAGGCACTAAACGAATAATGTCGTTTTATTAACATAGCTCATATCAATTTTCTTGATTATCTGACGTAATAAGCGGCAATATACAAATTATGCCACTTTTACATTTAAGAAAATTTAAAAGTGACATGGTTTGTTACGGTATAACTGACACTAAACGAATAAAGTCATTTTTTCACTTACCCTGTGCACTGTAGTCGCCGATGACTGGGCGCGAACTGGCTTAGTGTCTGTTTTTCCTTAATGAACAAGCGCATAACCTTTTTTTACTTTTTTTACTTTTTACTTTCTTACTTTTCTTAGTTAAATAATAAAGTGACAATGGCATTAACTTCATGATAGACAAGTAACACTCATTAGGCATGCGGCGAACCCCCTGAAAAATTAAAATGACTGACCAATCAGTGAAAATGTGATTTCTCCTATACAAATTTTAATAATATATATTTTGAGAATATATACATTTTTCACATCGTAAAATAGTGTAGCGTTTTTCCGAGTTAAGACACACTATTATACGCATGTAGAGTCGCGTCAACTCGTATAAAGCACGTGCAATTTGACAGGATTCAAACAGGCAATCAATAAGGAACACCAAACTCCAAAAAAATTTTTTTTTCTTTTTTTTTTTTTGAATTGGAAATCATTGAAAAATTATCTAAGAACTTTTTTGCTTTGGCTCTGATTTCTCACTGCCTCCAGATTGTGGAACGCTAAAAAAATGCTATGTGTACAAATAGATTTTAAGATGTGAAAAATGTATATTTTTCTCATTTTGAAAAATAGTCAGTTAAAGCTTAAGATCTGATAAGTATTCTGCCGCAGGATTTCTTTGAATTCGATCAAAACTCGCCGAGATAAAAAATGTTGAATGTGACCATTTTTGCGCTTTAAAATGGTTGTAACTTCTTTAAAACACATTTTTTCGAAAAAATTATTAGTTTTACCCTTAGAAATCATTTTCCAATATAAAAACCAACTTTTTATCAGTTAACAAATTAATTTGTTTATGACAATTAATAGCCCAACCGCACAAATTTAGTTTTCTTACCAATCGACGCCTTTTGGTCCAAGGTTTACAAAAAGTACAAATATGTATAGGGGAAATCACATTTTTACTGATTGGTCATTCATTTTCATTTCTAAGCACTTTTTCGGGGGTTTTTCGCTTGCCTAATATAGGTTCTTATCATAACATTTACCACAGAGGATTTATTTAATAAATTTGTGCAGGCAATGTACATAGTATGACGAGTTTGGAAGATGACGAATCTAAAATATGACTAGTTTGGAATATGACCAGTTACGAAAGTGTCGTGTTTGGAAGATGACAATTTGGAATATGACGAATCAGGAACAAATCTTTTTAACTAATGGATAGAGTGGTTCTCGAGGAAGGTCTTGTGTAATTTGTCAAGCGGGCGAAGGTCCCCGCGGGTGTCCTCTAGTTTTAGGTAAGACAATAAAATCGCTGTTTACTACTTATTTATTATTTATACCTTAAATTTAGTCCGAGACGCCCAGGACTTTAATTGGCTGTGCCTTAGCGGCTAGCACGTAAGCTTTTGTTGCCTTTCATTAACATTTCATCGCAGGGCAACGGGTTTCAAATAAGTTTATATTAATTACAATATAGCTGTTACTTTTTATTTAATTAATTTGGCCATTTTGGACATAACCCATTATAAATGTGCCCGGTGACGGCAACAGGCTTGCCGCCTATTACGTGGGACTAAAAATACTGGCAAATTGTGGGTGTGTAAGGCACCTCTGCCTACCCCTTCGGGGAAATAGGTGTGATATGTGTGTGTGTTAAATTATGGCTTATGTTTAACTAAAATATAGTAAAATATAAAGTTTAGAGAAACACTTTTTACTGTCAAAAATTGTCAAATATAAGTAAGATAAACCGAAAGTTCCCTTAGATTTTAACATTTCTAAAATGTCAATATTTTCGGTGCCCGATAACTTGTCCCCTATTACGTTTAAGTAACTGGCAAAATGTGGGTGTGTACCTCTGCGTACATCCTATAAGCGCTATTGTATGTTTGTATGTATCAATATTTTTGCTCGTAGTTTTAAGCTCAAAGTATAGTCAAAAATATAATATATTATAATAATAGAATTCGTTCAGACTGCATAGATTCTTTTTAGTGCTATGTAACATCTGTCCTGACTGTGGGAATTTCGGTTTGAATTACAGAGTGGTTTTGAATATTCTATAGAGCCCGGTAACGGCAATAGGTTTGACCTCTATTACGTGCAGGACCGAATAAAATCCAGGCAAAGTCTACACTTTGCCTGGAAAGTCTACACTTTGCCACGTGGTACTGGTTGTTTAATAAAATTGTACTGTATTTATTGTTATCTAACCTGTTTATGATGTTGTAAAATATTTTGAACCAGTTTCAACCATATTTGCGTGAGTCAACAAAAAACACAGTGTATTTTATCTAAGTGATATCCAAAAAGCAATATTGAGTAAAGGTCAAATTTTACGATAAAATAACACGATACGAGTCAGTTACTTGAAAACACTTTAAACACAGGTATATGGCACAACTTCGTATCGGCTACTAAAGACAAGCGACAAAGACATTGGACAAGGGCATACGCGTAGGTATTCGTTAGAATCTAATGTAAATAATGATAGCGAGTACAGCGTATGCACATTAGTTTCTTTGACAAAAAAATGTGTATCATAAGCATATTATAATTGTCCAATTATCCACAGCATATAAATGCAGTAATTTACCTCTTGTCGAAGTTACACAAAAATAATATCTACGGGGTAATAAAAAAACCTTCTAGAAGGCATGGTCCCTCTGCCGTCGCTTGGACCCAGCTGGTGCTGGTGCCAAGGGTGCCAAACGTCTCTTGGATAGTTTTTGAAAAATGCGCGAATTTATCAAACGCGCGGTATTATCCAACTGTCTCCTATGGCAATTTAAAATATATTTTAGTCATCATTCACCGAGCATTTTCCCAACTCAGTTGGGGTCGGCTTTCCAGTCTAACTGCGATTCGGCTGAACTTCGATATTTTCCGTGAAGTCACATCTTTATTTCCAAAGCGGTAGACAGATGCGTTTAATACACCCATATTTCACCAGGAACTTTGTTAGTCACGTGTAATAAAGGGCGAGTAGAAAGCCGTTTGTTGGACATTTTTGGACACACTCACACAGCGTCATCTAGGCAAATTTTTTTGTTCATTTTTTTTTTATTTATATACCAAAAACAATACACATGAGATGATCTTAAAATAGTTCACAGTTAAAGACAATGAAACAATACCAAAAGAGAAACCCTGGCACCCACTATAAGAGTTAACTTGTGTTGTGGGATACCAGGCCCCACAGATTTGCTATACAATACAGCCCCAAGTGTTCATAGGTACGTCGAATCACTCATACAGCATAATTCAACGAGTCCATTATTAGACGAAATAATAATTAAAACGAAATTAACTATGGTATAAATAAAATATTTAGTGTGTGTGTGTGTGTGTGTGTGTGTGTGTGTGTGCGTGTTTGTGTGTGTGTGTATGTGTGAGTTAGTTGCATCAGTTACACAGTTACAATATTGATATGGTGAGAAGGTCTTCAACCTTCGTATAGCCTTGACCCATCAACCATTTTGATACTTGTTTTCTACACTGAACTCGGAGTAGGCCGTACACGTTGCAGTTCTTATGAGCCAATTTATATAAATGTCCACCGAGAACCCTAAAATGTCGAGCCGCTAATGCCGTCCTATGATATTCACTATCACATATCCTTGGCTGACGACGGCGACGTCTATTTGTGACCTCAGGATCGTACACGAGAGAACAATGCTTCCGTACCACAGATTCGAGCACAAAGAGCTTCCTAACAGTGAGTACCTTACAAACTTCGAATAGTTGCGCTGTGTGATAGTGCAAAGGCTTTGAGAGCATTACTTTTAGGACCATCCTCTGCGCTCGTACAACAATACAATATCCCAAGATAGACTGACCCAGAGCAAGATAAACCGTCCTCATACTACTAGTAGTTCTGCGAACAGTAGACCTCGCGTTATTTTCGTTCTTCCCCATTTCCCCCCATTTCTCCCCCATTTTCCCCCAATCGAAAAATCCCTTCGACAAAAGTTGCACCTTGCAACAAAGAAAACCTGTGCCAAACTGTAGACTAGAACTGACACAAATACATACACACAGACAAACAACGCCAAATCGGCCAGTCCTCGAGTTGAAACTGAGACGCTTCGCTCGCTTCGCTCGCTCGGTCAATTATGATCAGCAGAATGACGCAACTTTTTAAATATATAAATTAATTTGCACACTCTGGCAGTCAGTTGCGTTATTTGACGGGACCACTTCAGGTGATTATCTACTCGTATATAAATTCCCAAATAGTTCCCTTCCGTAGACCTATTAAGAGTGGTGCAATCACAGTGAGTCGCGAGTGAGCATGTGTGAGCTCTAAAAACGCATTAGATGGCTGAGTCACATTTGTGTGTGAGAAGGTTAGATAACCGCAAGAGAAATTTTGACATCCAAGGGCAAGAAGCTTTGGAGACACTTGAGAGTGTGAAAGGTGAAATGGACCTTTTTACTCACTTCACCTACATGAGCGTTCCACGTCAAATTGCAATCGATTAAGACCCCGAGGTTGCGTATACTGAAGTCGCCAAAAACCTCGGGGTCTTAAGGTAGAGTTCAGGTAGAGTTATCCAATACAACTGGTGGAAACAAAGCCATATCTAACCCACTACGCATCTGCCTACTTCCAATAATCATGGCCTGCGATTTGTTGGGATTAATGTGAAGGCCAAACGAACAAGCCCAATGATTAATAGCCGCGAGGTCTCTATTTAAGGCTGCAATGGCAGTTCTAAATTCGTTTAAAGCAAAATATCGATGCAGCTGCAAGTCGTCTGCATAGAGATGGAAGTTACAGGAGATAACTCGAACAGCAGAGTTGATGAAAATGGAAAAAAGTAACGGAGAGAGTACGCCGCCTGAGGGACGCCGGCACTAAGGTTACACCACTCCGAGTAATGCTCATTGTGGCGGACGGACTGCGAGCGTCCCCGAAGATACGAATCGAACCAGGCCACAGACTCCGTAGAGAAGTTGAGGGATTTAAGGATTCCAAGTAGGACATCGAAATCCACGGAGTTGAAAGCACTACTGAAGTCTAGTAGAACTAGCACAGTAAGTGACCTATTCTCCATGGCCGAACGAATATCGTCAGTGACCTTTAGGAGTGCAGTCACCGTACTGTGGCCCGATCGAAAACCAGATCAAAATAGACTGAGGAGATTATTCTGCGATAGGTGACAAGACAGTTGCCGATGTACAATGTGCTCTAGCACTTTGGATAGGAAAGGGAGAATGGAGATGGGCCGGAATTGGGATAATGAAGAAGGATTTGGGGTTTTAGGGAGTGGTATAATAAGTGCCTGTTTCCAGGCCTTTGGAAAGACACCCGAATGAAGGGAAAAGTTAAAGAAATGGGTGAGGATAGGGATAATGGCAGGGAGAATCGGGGTAAACATTTTAGAGCATAACTGGTCGTCACCTACCGCAGAGGAAGTAATAGCTAGAAGAGACTTTTGGACGTCATCTACAGAAACTGTTTTCATATTGAACGGGGGACATGGTGGTAGTGGTATCTGTGAGAGATCGAGCTGGGTGCGCGCCTTAGTATGTGGATCAAGTGTAACAGGTGGTTTCGAAAAGTGTTTGTTAAGGGCACTCAGATCGATGTCGTTACAATCAGTAGACGGAAATCTACCGATACCGTTTGCGTTTAGAAATTTCCAGATCACGGAGGAATCGCGAGTATCTAATGATTTATGGTAATGGCAACGTTTTGCATCTCGACACAAACGATTGCAGTGATTGCGTAGGTCCTTGAACCTCTTAAAATTAATATCAGTGGGGTTACGTTTTAGCCTGCGTTTGGCTGTATCCCTAGCAGCCATGGCTTCCCCGATGTCGGCACCAATCCAAGAAGCGGGGTATGTTTGTGCCGTATACGACGTTTAGGCGCGTGTCGATCGTAAAGAGCCGTAAGTGTGTCGTTAAACCTCCGAACCTTTTCATCCATATCATCACTACCGAAGACAGGTGTCCAGTCAATGTCCACAGCTTCACACCTCAAGGCCTCCAAGTCCATTCTTCCGTAATTTCGAAGTACAGAGAATTGTATCTGCCGCTTGGGAGGGCGTATAGAGAGAGATAAATAGATAAGGTCATGGTAAGAAAAGCTGGCAGTGAGCTGACCATGTGTAGCAACAAGTTCAGGACAAGAAAGGATAATCAGATCGAGAAGAGAAGGGTTACGATTAGGCACGTGATGTGTAGCAGAGAGCAAGATGTTTAGATTTAATGAAGACAATAGAGACCGAAGAGAATGTGTTCGGGAATCATCCTTGATCAGACAAGTGTTAAAATCACCCATCAAGACTACAAGGCTGTAATTGGGGCAAAGATCATAAAGAACGGCCTCAAGTCTGTCAAAGTAGTTGACTCGCAAATCAGGGCTGTAGAAAACTCCAAGCAGAAACTTATTGTGGTGAACAGTTAGCTCTAGAAAAAGGTACTGCTTAGGCGCGCGATCAATAGGTGCAGATGGAGAGGCACAAATCGTCTTGTACACGATATCATTGCGAAGATAAATGGCTATACCTCCACAACCCTTACCGAGCCTATCATTGCGAATCAATACAAATCCAGGGATACTGACAAGACTAGAAGGCAGAGACGGCTTAAGAAAAGTTTCAGAAACCAAAAGCGGGTCAAGTTGGTTACAGTGAAATTAGTCTCGAGATTTTTTTGCATATGTAGTGGTGTGTAAATTACTCAGATCTTAGAGCGCGTTTCCACTATATCGTTCTGGCCTATACAAAAATATTTCGATATCCTAACATTACTATTTAATTTTAAACTTATCCCTAGCAACACTCTGATTTTTGTTTTCAATAAAAACAAGTTTTTATTTTAAAGAAAAAGGTTATGACCTTATAAAAAAAAAAAATTTTCATTCAATTTCACGTCCTTGAGCAAACGACAAGGCGACTACTATGAAACAATAAAATATCGTGTCGTTCTTTAGATGATAGTAGTTTAGCTATAGGTAAAAAGTTTTGACCATAATAATTACGAAACAAAACAAATAAATAAATCGTCACTTGATAGTGGAAAGTGGAAACACGCACAAAACCAGAATAAACCAGTTTACGCTGTCCACAGGTCCGCTTGGTATCGTTAGAACATAAAGCACACATTTCATTCAAAAATTATAATTATTACGTAGTTTAATTGTTAAAGGAGTATGCCCACAAAAGTATGGGGATTGGTTTCCAAACAAAAATCGTTGTGCACAAGTGAAATTTACGTCATTCGGAGGAGTTTTTAATGTATATTCTAAAACAACAAACATAATCACTCCAACTCCGGCTTTCGAGAAAAAAGCATATGAATTTCACAAAATTAGGTTATGTTTATCACGAGCTGGGCGTTTAATAATTGCCTATATTGCGTTTTCTATGGTATGGCGAGGGAAAGTGTCGGACTTTATTGGGTCATGAATGAGAGCGATGTAACTTACCCGATTTTTGTTATTATTTAATCAGTAGAGCAGTCAATCTAGTAATACAGATGTCTATCGAGTAAGGTACCTACCTACATTCAATGTAAATAAAACAAATAAGTATAACGTAATTTCATTTCTTTTATTTCATTCATTTTCATTATGAAAACTCATCAAAAATATTATCTAAATAACTTGCTGGAGCAAACACATCATTGTGTCTACCCCAACCCAGACACCAAGTTATTGCCATAACATGGGCACAACAGCCGACGGTCCTGTTACCTACTAAACAGCTGCAGCAATAACCTGTAATTGCAGAAAGTGTTGGCAACATATTCACTACGGCTTATTAATAAATAAGTGTGGTATGTACTGCCTCCAATATACCAATAACCGTTCAATATTTTTGCATTGAGGAAAAATACAGTGTCTTGATGACGATAATGCACATTTATGAGTTTGTGATACTATCTTTACCGATTCTTGTTGTTGAGGTTGTAACTTAACAGGTGGCATTGGAGGAGGTTCAGGTATTTGTGGAGATACATCAACTTCCATGTTTCTAACAAATCTAGGATAGTCCTGATGAATTTGCCTTTGAAGATGTCTGCTAGTATTGTTGTCCAACATGCAGCACAAACGCTAGTAATGCGGTCTACCTGAAAATAATACACTTGCATCAATATATTGCACTTGAATCATTTATGAAATAAAACAAACATAATTTACAAATAAAAAGACAGGACTGTTTTTATGTACTCTATGACACTTGGAGACAAATACCGTTTATTTGCCTGATGCCTGATGGACAATTATGATAGATGGATATCAATGGATATACATACATACTGTCAAACAACATTACCCTCCTTTCTTTGGCAGTCAGGTAATAATATATTAATATACCTAATAATATACATAATATGACTGTTGTTGTTAGTCTTATTTTGGTATGGTTTCCTTAGACACAAATAGCTTTTTAGTTAACTAGCAGAGGCTATTCTTTACTACTTAAGAACCTCTAAATAAAATAGGAAAATATAATACTAACCAAATGGGGTAGTGTGTTGAACTATAACACTTCTTTCAGGACAGTTAGTGTGCACAAGATGAGTGCGAGATCGTAGAACGGATATACCACAACCTAAGCATACACTTCTATGTCCAAACATTGGAGGTGGTATAGTCTCTCCTTCAGGTACTTGTTGTAGTATCTCAAAGCATAGGTTATCTTCAGGAGAGGCCTGCAAAAATAAACAACCATTTCAAAATCTAGCAATCCATGTAAAATAATATTCTAAAACATAATACTGTGAAATAAGATTATGTTCTTCACATGACAAGCGTATCCTTGTTTTATATGATTACTTTTGTATTTTACTAAATAATTATAACACGATAAATAGATATTAATTACCGGTGTTGGTGATATCCAGACACGAAGAATATTTGTCATGAATGCGTCTTGTAATAGACGCCGGCGCTGGTGTGATAGTCTCATGAAACAGTTGATACACCGTAGTCGATTATCCGCCATCGTTCACACAATAAATAAAGAGTTTCTATCTCGATGTTTTTGTTGATTATTATAGCTACGGAGGAACACTAGGCTCGAATCGACGAAAAACTTATAAAAATCTAAAAAAACTACAAATAAGCACTGAAATCACAACACAAAAAAACGAAAAAACAGTCACGAGAGCGACAACGTCAGTGAAAAAAAGTGACATTTAATTGTTATGTTACTCAAATGAAATCGCACTTAATGTTGCCATAAACAAATTCCCAATTAAGTACGTTTTTTGTACAAATTATAGATATAAATTATTGAATGTACGTATTGCTGTATGGACATTATATACTATTTAACATGTAATATGCTATTTATAATAAAATAACATAATAATAACATATAATTATATTTATTAACCGTAAAAGCCTTCTCCAGAATAACCTGTAGTTTATTTTACTATTGTTTTTAGTTTATACTACACTTTACTACAGCAAACTTGAAACAGTTCGTGTACGTGTACTGATTTAATACGCGGAAATTGGTAGAGTTACATTTTAGAGTATTTACTGGCAATACTTGTAAGAACGAAAGGAAATTGACGATCTTGCATTTTTGCAAGTCATATAAATAGCAAATTATTAAACGTATTTTTTTCCGGCGAAGTTATGGCTTAGTATTTTGAAAGTTGTTATGAAAATTAAAGACAGTATTTTTAATTATATTTTGATTGTTGCACACTCCGAAACCATGATTGGACTTACTCCTTTTGTATTTGTTGATTGTTGTTATTGTTTGTTATTATTGTTATAATATTTGTTGAAGTGTTTAATTTGTGTGTAAGTGTTGTAACTTTATATTGTTAATTCAAAATGGCTCCAGTGTTAAAACATGGTCGAGGCAAGCCTTTGACTTCTCAAACTAAAGAAGTTTTGTACTGTATGTACAAATATTTCGAAAATGAGTGTAATAACAACCCGAGCAGTATTATGACCCCCACTCAATTAGTTGCTAAATCAACAGGAATTTCAATAGCATCCGTCAGAAAGGTAGTATCAGAAAGCAAATATCGTCCTTCAGATCAGGAAGTAACATTTAAATCTCCTAAAAAGTAACCGAATCGTAAACCTACAATAGTAATCGATAACTTTGATCAGCAAGTTATCAGAAGAACAATTCATGACTTCCACATCACAAATAAAGAAGTTCCCACTTTGAAAACTTTGCACGCAAAATTGAAAGAAGATATCGATTATAAAGGTTGTGTCAGCACGTTACGAAAACACGTCATGTCATTAGGTTTTAATTGGACAAACATAAGATAACCGGAAACTTCTTATGGAAAAACACGAAATTAGATACTTGCGAATTAATTATTTGATGAAAATTGCTGAATATCGTGAACAATGCCGACCAATTGTTTACACCGACGAAACATATATACATACATCACATACCCTCTCGAAATCTTGGTCAGATGGAAGCACTTCAGGTTTGAAGCAACATATATCGAAAGGCAACCGCTTAATCATTGTTCATGCCGGTGGTATGGATGGCTTTATACCAAATGCATTGCTTACGTTTAAAGCCAACCAAAAAAGAGGAGATTACCACGACAATATGAACTATGACAACTATTCAAGGTGGATTCAAACTTAATTAATACCCAACTTACAACCCGATAGTGTTGTCGTTGTTGACAACGCACCATATCATAACTCAATACAAAATCCTGCACCGAATAGTAATTCTAGAAAACAGCAAATGATTGACTGGCTGACATTTCGAAACATTGAGCATTCATCCACGTTGCTTAAGCCTCAATTATATGAATTGATTCTGCAAAACAAGGCGAGATTTGTAGAGTACAAGATAGACGAAATATTACGACAGCACGGTCATACTGTGCTGCGTTTACCACCATACCATCCGGAGTTTAATCCTATAGAAAATATATGGGGGATAGTGAAAACATATGTCGCAAAAAAGAATGTCGCAATGAATATGAAGGTTATAATGTCATTAGCTGAAGAAAAAATGAACGCCATAACTGTAGAGGAATGGAGAAAAGTTTGTCTGCATGCTATTGAGGAGGAAAACAAATATCAGGGTAGAGACGCAGCTTTAGACACAATATCAGAACGAATCATAATTAATTTAAATAATTCATCTGATGAAAGCGAGAATGGGGATGATTGTGATATGCCCGGGGTTGATGAATTATTAGAATAAAACATTTATGGCCGGAGAACACCTAATTCATACACGTCTTCACTGAAGTGAAAACCGGCATTCACTGCTGGTAATGTTTGGAACTGGCTTGTCTGCCTCATACAGTTCCATAGATTACAATGCAGTGGATACACATTTTCACGTCCGTATTAGTACGTAGTGCGTATGCGTAGACGTGTACGCATTTGGTGTGCTCCAGCCACAAACGTATATTACCTTTAAAAAAATAAAAACTAAAAATAAAATGTTGTTTTTTTTTATTTGCTGACCATACACTACTACAAACGCAAAAAATTCTCCAAGCTAATTTACCTGTACTGCTAATGGATGCCAGAAGATCAGAGTGATGGTAGGAAATACTCTGGGCATTTATGTGTGCTATATTAAAGTTCTTAGGAAACTTGGTAAAAATAGAGCATAACTGATCATGCAAAGTCAAAGCCGCTGAACAAAACCCAACGCTGTCCGCACTGAGGAAGCTGTCGTTAGTCGTGGAACAGGAAAGAAAGCTATCTTCATCACTACTATCATCCGTAAAATAAAATAAAGGTTAAATAATAAAAATAAAAATAAATACGAGTAAATAATAAATGATAATAATAAATACAAAATTAACAATAATTCAACAGAAAACTATTCACCAAGCACACCCACTCGCAACTGAGAAGAAATTTTACAGCTTAGAATACTTTAGAATGAAGAACATACATACAGTTACGCTAACCGAAGAACAGGTCGAAATTATATAAAAATAAAAGCATTCAATTAAAATTAAAAAGAAAAAAAAATAATAAAAAACAAGTACAACAATTACATTGCAAGCCAAAGGTTCGCACACTAGTGTCAATCTACTCTACGCCTCGGATTGCACCCGATGAGCATCAATCCGAACGCAACTAAAGTCGAACAAGACAATCCGTGCCATAGATGTCAAATGTGACACTATTTGTTACTTGTCTGTCACTCTCACTTATCAAATTATATAATTATGTCAAATGTAGAATATGTGTTTTACATTGACACTAAAAATGTTTTTTACGTTATTATAGTAAACTAGCAATCCGTAGCGCAAACTGCGCAAGTAATAATTTCTCTGAATGAAACATACAGACAAACATACATACATATTAACTTTTTGTCAAATTTCTAATCTTATCGCACCACTTGACACCACGACCTTTCCAACGGTTTGCCACACTTGACTGTGCGACTCTTAGTTTAGGAGGAGAAGCGGCTTCACTGGCGTATTATATATATAGATATGTACCGACACCGAAATAAAGCAAAAACAATAAAGTGAATCAAAGCCGGGTATTGTTGAGAATTACGACTTGTTGATAATAATTGCGTAAAGTGCGAGATAATACGACCAAATCAGAATGTACACAACACGATGGCACTCAGGGCCGACGACGACTTCTTGTATTCCTGCCGGTCTCTACATCTCGGGACCCCACAGGAGCAATTACCGAAGCTGCCGTATGCTCAGTTGCAGTAGTGACCTCGGTGGCAGCAGCGTCAGGCGCAGAACAGATCGGATAACGCGCGATCAATGCGTTGAGTTCCTTCCACAGCAGCTTCAACCTTGTGCCGAGCCTTGTCGGGGGATATTATGTTGATGTTTCCACCTGAGGTCCACACGTACTTCAAGTCGAAATGTTTACGGGCAGCAATGAAGAGCCGATGTCTTATCCTAGTGAGGAACTCGGATATAGTGATTCCCGTACCTTTCAACGAGGTCTTGTTGTCCCACACAAGATGCCGGTGCTCCATATCGCGAAAACGAACCACTATTGGACGCGACTTCTCCTGACTGGATCCGAGACGGTGACAGGATTCGAATATGTTGGTATTTACGTCGGGTAACTTCATTCGGGTGGTTAATATTTGAGTTACAGTGTCATATAGTTTTTCATGGGGTTTTTCAGACACTCCGTGAAGAAAAAGGATCTTACGGCGCATCGCTGTTTCGTGGCGATCCAGGCCCAACGATAGAAGCTGCACCTGTGTCTTTAGATGCCCCAGGGAATCCAACACAAAAGATTTAAACTCACCGAATTCCCTGGAGAGAGTGGCTATGTCGGGGTTGGCTGGAGCAGAGCACTGCATGGCTTTTGTTAACTTGTCCTCGTGGTCACGGAGACGGCTAGTGAAGAGGCTCTCAAGATCCTGCAGGCTTCTTTCGATTCTACTGTCCATAGTTGTGTACGTGTATAAATCTTGAAGACACCGTAGAAAAGGGGAGACTTTATAGTGTAGCGAGAGAAGGTGAGCTTAGTGACCAATTAGTTCATAATTATCACACAAATTATAGTTTTAAGTATTTTTAAATATAAAAATACACCCACACTTTTTTTTTTATAGCTGTCCATGTGGCTTTAGCGTTATTTTTTGCCTTTAATAATTCCATTTTTTCATGCGAGTTTTTTAGTCTTCTAAGTAATTTATTACAGAAATTGCGGTATCTTATATAGGTAAGTTTAAGGGTTATATTATTAGGGTAATTTTTTAGCCGACGGCTCATAGAATCACGGTTGCAAATAATACACCGCAATAAGCCACTCGTTATCCAGGGTTTACAAACTTTTCTCCTAGAGGTAAAATGAATGTTAGTAGAAAAGGTTTTATTATCGATCTGATAGAAGTTATCAGCCGTTCTGCAGCCAGGTTAGGATCTAGGGTGTCGATGAGAGAACCAAAATCGAAATTTGCAATAGCTTTCGCCACAGACCCATAGTCCACTCTAACTAATTTAGTGCGAGCACCAGTTGGTAAAGAACTGAGCCCAATGTTTACAAATATTGTACTGTGATCAGTGATAGGCGCGTCAAAAATTTGTGTTTATGCATTATGATTGGACCTTAGAAGTATGTGGTCCAAACAACTGCCTTTTCGAGTCGGATAGGTATGAGTAGGCAGGAGACCGTAAGAAGCAGTAAGATTTAAGAACGCGTTTGATTGGTCATCAAGCCGGTCGGTAATTATATTTATATTGACAACGCCGATAAGAACGAGGTTTTTGTAATTAACTAAAGGCAACAAAACTTCATTAAAGCTATCCAAGAAGGCATAATTACTGGGAAAAGAAGGTGAACGATATATTGCAATTATGGCTAGTTTTACTGAATCTATTTTACACGTTAAGCAGTTTGATCCCAACAAGGGCCTTTCCTCCACCAAATGCGACAGCGTGTCTGCCACAAAAAGAACAAGGCCTGAATTCTGGTTATTATATGTAGCATAGCCATTGATGTAAGGGATATTTCTATTTTTATTTAGCCAGCACTCGGAAAGAACAATAATATCTGGTCGCGTCTTAATTCTTTGCAGGAATACTGTGAGCTCGTCAAAGTTACGGTTAATGCTTCTAATGTTGGCATGTAGTACTTTAACAGACTTGTCACTATTGTTGAGTAAGTACACACAATCCTCCGGTTTACAACAATATGCCTGGGTTTTACCTATAGCGTCTATGTCGTTTGACAAATTAACTATATCAAGCATTTATATAGATTATTATAAACAACACTAAAATGCACCAAACACACGTGGAACCCAGCAATATCTGCGTATCCCAATACTATACAACAGGATACATCGTCCGCTTCGTAACTAACCCGATGCTCAAAGGGGATTAGCCATTCTATAAGTGAGTTGCCCATAATAACCAATAAAGTGTGAGAGTAAAACCCAATTCTGCATGTACAGACAGGCCATTAAACTGAAGTGTGAAAAAAAATTAAGTTCGGCAATTTAAAATCTAGCGGGTAAGGATAAGTAACTATTTGATTAATATAATGTAACTTCGAACTAATGAATTGAATGATTGAGTAATGATTGAATAACTGTGTCAGTTGCGTAGGTAAGTAAATGTAAGTGCAGGTTGTGTGTTTTAAGATTTCATAATAATATAGTTTAAAAAAATAGGGGCTCGTGGTCTAGTGGTAACCGACAATATTAATACATTGCAAAGGTTAAGCGACATCTAGTAAGGGTCTTAGGATGGGTGACCATTTCTTAAGACACTAAGACCCCTCCGTGCCTCGGAGAGCACGTTAAGCCGTCGGTCCCGGTTGTCATACGAACATCTATGGCAGTCGTTAGGGGTAGTTGGAGCCCTTAAAAATCCGACCGGTCTAACAGAACTCGATATCGCCCATGGGTTGTGAAGGTCAGATGGCAGTCGCTTCACGGAAAATATAGAAGTTCAGCCGAATCACAGTTAGACTGGAAAGCTGACCCCAACTAAGTTGGGAAAAGGCTCGGTGAATGATGATAGTTTCAAAAAATAGACAATGAGACAAAAATATAAAATGAAAAAACAAACAGGAAAATAAATAATGTCCAGAACAAAATCAAGGTTTCGAGAGCTTCTCGAGGCACTGTGGAAAATTAATGTTAATGTGATCTGATCCCTCTTTTTGGCGCAATAATATTTTACTGTTTCGTATAAAACAAAATTTAAAATTATTATTCTTAGCAAAATTCCGAGCATCATAAAGTAACTGTCTCTGCGATCCGGGCAGGTGCTCGGCGATAAAAATAGGGATGCGGGGACCACCTATTCCTAGGTGTACAGTGCTATGCTTTTCCTCACGAGGTCTCTCCTTGTTAAAAGTTTGCGCTTCCTCTAGGACCCAGAACCGGGTCCTAGAGGAAGTTGAGACTGTGACAAATTCACAAAATATGGGTCTGTTGGTATTGGTGCCCTTTTTTCCAGGCATTCTATAGACATCTCGCACCTCAGATGCTAAGACCGTGGTCTGGATAGATCTGGAAGCATTGATGACAGCAACAAACTAAGCTATAGCCTTGTGCTATGGGATCTAGACAACTGATAAACGTACTTATATATGTATTTCTAAATACATACATAACATACATAGCAAACACCCAAACTCCGAAACAAACATTTGTGAATCACACAAATATTGAATTCGACCCGGGAATCGAACCCGAGACTCGAGACCGGAGTTGAAAGCCGATGCACTACCGACCACACCACCGAAGCAGTCAAAACTTTTTCCTACACAACATCGTCCTAAACAAAGAAAAAACGCTAAAATGTATAACATTCAAATGTAGAACACAATTTCGTACTTTGTATAAAATTTTAAAATTAAATCTCTATGCAAATGTCGAACACAGGGTGTCGAGAGGCATATTGCTCAAATCTTATAATTTTTCCACCCCATCAGGCTCACTTCATTATTATCTTACTTAATAAATTCTTAGCAAATGTTTTACAAAGGTGGTTATACACTGGACTTTTATTTTACTCGTAATTTACGTAAAAACATTTTTATAAAATAATTTATTTTTTCTTTTTTTAGGGTTCCGTAGTTCAAGTTTCGGAACCCGTATAGTTTTGTCATGTCTGTCCGTCCGTCTCTCCTCGGCTTTCCTCCTAAGCGGTGAGTGCTAGTAACATTAAACTTTACATGGATATGTGTAGTTACTACTTTGATAAAGTGCTACAGTAAAATTATGAAAAATATTTTTTTTGGGGCACCAAACTCAAAATCAAAATTACTTATTAATATAGGTTATAAAATAACACTTATTAACGTCAGCACATAAGAATTTATATTTAAAGTCAGACTTGCAAAGCAAGTGGTGGAGCCAAAGAGAAAAGAACCTGGCAATATGGCAACCTGACATTATCATCATTATCAGCAATTGATGCCCACTAGGGCATATACCTACTCCAAAGATCGCCACAACATTCAGTCCTATGCTGCCTACTCTGTTAGAACTCTGTTCTTTATTTTAACAATTATTACTCACTGTTTATTTTAGACACTTACCCTAAGTGACGGGGGCATCAGTCGCGCCTTCGCGACTCATGCCCAACCTAAAAAGACCCAACGCCTCCTGCAGGAGACTGTACCTAGGGATTGTGTGGAGTATGGCCTTATACGGGGCTCCCGTATGGGCGGATAGATTGGCGGTCAGGGTGAACGCGACTCTGTTAAACAGACCACTGCGAACCTTGTCCGTCAAAACCATACGCGGGTACCGCACGATCTCCGGAAAGGCTGTATGTCTCCTAGCCGGGACCCCTCCATGGGACCTGGAAGCGAGAGCCCTTGCGTCATTGTTTCAATGGCACAAGGAGGCGCTGGAGAGGGACCACAGGCCTGCGACTCGAGAAATCGAGTAACAGCGGTCCCAACTGCGCCAGGATCTCATGGAGACTTGGAGGGTGCGACTTGAGCAACCAAAGTGGGGAATCACCGTCACCGCGGCAGTGAGATCGACCATGGACGAGTGGCTGCAGAGGCGGCATGGTGACCTCACGTATCGTGGACGCAGATCGTTACCGGGCATGGATGCTTCGGTAGCTATGACCAAAACCCCGCAGAGACCACAGCGGTGATCAACGTCCGCCAGGCGCCACTGGAAATACGTTCTGCTTGTAACCAGAGACGCTCGACAACGGGCGTTAGATCGGCTGCGGCCTCGGGCCGCGGAATTAGAAAAAAAAAAACACTTACCCATTTAATTGGAAATTAATTACAAAATTTGGAGTTTATAATTAATGTAGATACATTTTAAAGTAAACTTATCGTTCACCAAATTCAAGTGGAAATACTTCTTAAGTAAGCTTTATGGTGACTTGTTAATATTCCTTCCGTGTCTTCACTACAGAATAAATTATGTTTTTCGTGAGAGAACGGGTAACAATCCAAGTTTAACCAACTAAATGTACTTAACAACTTCGTAATAACTTGTACTGGAAACTTCAAAATTTCCAATCGGATCAACAACTCTTCAAACTAATATATTTCCATCATAATTAAAAGTAACGAAGCTTGTAGTGAAGAGCTTTTAATATAACGTAGAGTAATCAAAATATCATTAGGATTTCCTCAAAGTTTGCAAGTTTGTTTCGTGTAGCGATGAAAGTGACTGGAACAATTCACTCTGAAATGTTTCGGAAAACATCTCATCCACTCCATTTCTCCTTTAAAGAAATGTTTTGTACTGTGAACTTTCCTGGGACTGCTTCACCTCGTAGTATCTTTCGTAAGAATGTGCAGTTCAAACCTTTTATGTATCATGAAACTTACCTTTCGTTGGATCGACTAGCGAGGGACCAGTGGGTATAATCACTGCACACACGTACACCATGGCCGTAGTAAATTTAACTACATCCATGCTCTCTCACTTACTGTCTTATATTCGTATATCTTTTACTTGTTACATAATACAAACCTATTTATATCATCTTGCATCTCTGTACGCCCGTGTTTTGTATTTATATTTCATAATATATATTTTCACATTCAATTTTTATTTTTTTAACTCAATTTGGTTATGGTGGTGGCGCCATATTGACAAATAGGATCTCTCTGAAAATCATCGCTGTCTGCTGCATTAAGCTGACAGCGGGCCTAATTTGTGCATTGGGATGGCATCAGATGGTTTCACCGGCGCTAGCGAATTGGTGCCCAAATTCCCACTTCTTTTTATTTGTTTGTAACCTATCTGTATTTTATTGACGTGACAACGTCTTATAATTCGATGGAGCCGGCTGCACGCACGAAAAAACATGACGTCATGCGGCGTTACCTCGCTCTGAGTCGTTCCACTTAAGGCTTGAAATGCAAGCGAGAGCGCGGAACGAGCGACAAAGAGGCACAATCGGCCTCCGCGTTCGGCAGTTATGACGTTGCCACGTTCAACTATCGTCAGTAAACCGACTTTACAGACAACCGATTTTTGACGTGACAAACTTCTTATAATTCGATGGAGCCGGCTGCACGCATGAACAAACATGACGTCATGCGGCGTAACCTCGCTCTGAGGCGTTCCATTTAAGGCTTGAAGTGCAAGTAGAGCGCGGAACGAGCGACAAAGAGGCACAATCGGCCTCCGCGTTCGGCAGTTATGACGTTGTCACGTTCAACTATCGTCAGTAAACTGACTTTACAGACAACCGATTTTTTTTGTTTGCTTTGTCTCTCTTTGCTCCGTTACTTGTTTTCAACTCTTTTTTTAATTTTAATTTAATTATTTTGTAAGTATTTTTTGTTTTCCTTTGAGCTTTTGTGCGAAATTGTATAACATTTTTTCAACTGTGTTGTGTCATCTTTTTTTGTTTAAATTAAACGGTTTTTCTTTCTTTCTTTCACTTTGCTTCACAAGTCCCGTATGCTGACCTGCGAAGCAAAGTGCACATTCTGTTTCAAATATTGATTTTAATACCTAGTATAATTATTTCTAAAAGAGGGTTATTATAATATTAAAAATACGATAGCTTTGGTTCCCTGACGTTTCGGTTAGATCACAGTGGTCATGATTGGTGAGAGATACCAGTTATAATTAGGTTTATATTAGATATTCTAGCAGGATAAAACCCTACCCCAACGACGCGGGATTCTCATCCCGACCCAACCCCCGCAGAGACCACAGAGGTGGTCAAAGTCCGCCGGGCGCCACTGGAAATACGTTCTGCTTGTAACCAGAGACGCCCGGCAGCGGACGTTAGAGCGGCCACGGCCTTGGTCGCGGAACTAAAAAAAAAAAAAAAAAAAAAAAAAAAAAAAAAAAAAAAAAAAAAAAAAAAAAAATATTCTAGCACTTGCCTGCAGTTTTATTCCCATAATATATTATCAAATATCACTAAAATCTGTACTTTCATTGAACACGAAAAAAAATCATTGCCTGACTCAGAAATGCTGTAGTCACGTGATACTTACTTTTTAGGGTTCCGTAGTAAAATTCTCGAAATCCTTATAGTTTCGTCATGTCCGTCCGTCCGTCCTCGGCTTTCCTCTCAAACGGTTAGTGCTAGAAAGATGAAATTTTGCACGGATATGTGTATTTACGATTCCTACAAAGTACTAAAATAAAACTATGAAAACAATTTTTTTCTGGGGTACCTCCCCTGCAAGTAAAGCGCGGATGATTTTTTTTCGCGTTCACCCCATCGTGTGAGATTAAATTGGATAGGTCTTTTTTAAAATGGTGGGAGGTTACTAAGACAATTTTTTAATTTTGTTTGCGAGTTATTTACCTTTAAAGCGCATTTTTTTGTTACAACAGAGCGTCTTTAAAATCTAAACGGGTTGCTCGATGAATTAATTCATGATGGTAGTCCATATGATGAACTTTGAAGGAAAGCTATAACGGACCAGATAACTTTGTTAGTTTAGGAGTTATAGAGCCTATAATGGGTAACTACGGAACCCTATATTATGCGTGGTCCGACACGCACTTGGCCGGTTTTTAAAGGTAAAGAACTTCATTCCTCCCCCGACCAAACAATTATTTTTTAAATTTAGATTGCTAGTAAACAATACATTAAAAGGCTTAAAATTAATACACATTAGCATTTTGACCTTTTGTTAAATAAGTAATAATAATTAGGTCTCATAAATAAAACATATTAATTTATATGAGTAAGGTATCTACATAAGTTACATAATACATAACGCAATTAAATTTAATTACAAAGTCCTACCTGTATATTTGAGGTTACGTACTTGTCCGAAGAGGCCATACAGGTGGCCAAAGTCCGCTGGGCGCCACTGGAAATACCTTCTGGTGTTATCAGAGACGCCCGCAGCAAAGGAAATGGAAGCGGCCGCGGAGTTAAAAAAAAAAGGTTAGCTACTTGTTTGTGTTCGACAGTCTATTAATGGTAAAACAACAATGTAAATACATGGCAATTGGCGACAAGAATGCATATCATTGTTTATACATGGGGCACACTAAAAGTTTTGCACTTCAAGCTAATCGGAACTATTTGAATTTCGAATGTTATATTTTTTTAAACGTTGCCACCTACTTAGTAATAAAAAAAAACAATTGGCGGGAAATCATTTCTCAATTGTTTTTATCACACATCAAAGTTTTACGTATGCACCGAAAATGGAATTAAGCGAAAAGATTTTAGAGCGATGATTTTTTATGATTTTAAAAGTTCTCTCTCTCCGCAAGACTGTGCCGCTCGTCTTCAAAATGCTTTTGGTAGAGAAGCACCTTGTTTGAGCACCGTGAGGCGATGGTTTGCTGAATTTGAGATGGAGTTTCTTTACATGAAGAATTTCGTGAAGGGCGGCCTTCAACTGCCGTCAACGAAAATAATGTGGCTACTGTTAAGCGGTTAATTGAAGAAAACCCGCGGATTACCTATGAGACAATTCGAGGACTATTGGGAATTGGTATGAGTCAAATCCAGAAAATTTTACACGAAGAATTGAAAGTTCGGAAACTTTGTTATCGTTGGATCCCTCATGAACTGACAGCGGAGCAGAAGCGGGCTCGCGTGGAATGGTGCTCACAGATGCTACTGAAGTACGACCACGGACATTCTAATGCTGTTTATGACATTGTCACAGGAGACAAAACGTGGATTTATTGTTTTGAACCCGAAAAAAAACAGCAATCTTGGGAATGGGTGTTTGAAAATGAGAACAAGCCAACAAAATTGAGGCAAGCGAGAAACGTTGGAAAAAAAATGATCGCGTTTTTTTTCTCAGCAACGGGTCCCATCTATACAATTCCACTTGAAGATCAAAAGAGTGTTAATGCCGAGTGGTGGTTCTACCATTTGTTTACCCAGGGTGTTAGAAAAAGTTCGCGAAAGACGACCCAAAAGCCGCGTTCTCCTACATCATGACAACGCTTCTTCACACACGGCCAACAAAACAAAGTCATTTTTAGCTTCCGAAAAAGTACAACTCGTCATCCATCCTGCGTATAGCCCCGACCTAGCACCCTGTGATTTCTGTATTTTCCCCAAAACAAAGATTTGATGAGAGGTTTCACTTTTACCAACTCCGAAGAGCCATTGATAGCGTTCAATCAGCACGTAGAAAACATGCCTTCAGATCTGTGGGCCTCCTGTTTTAAAAAATGGTTCGATCGCATGAAAAAATGTTTAAAATGTAAAGGAGAGTATTTTGAAAAGCAATAAACATAATATTTTGGTTTTAACATGTTGTTTTTTAAGTTACGCAAAACTTACAGTGTGACCTACGTATATATAGTTATGTAATATACGTAAAGACCCTCCAGCTAAGAATAATATAAGAAAATTTAAATAACTAGCAACCCGTAGCGCAAACTGCGCAAGTAATAATTTCTCTGAATGAAACATATAAAACTACTCGACTAAAACTACGACTAAAACTAGAAGACTACCTCGGTGGCACAATGGTACTATGTACGGACTGCCACACTCGAGGTCTCGGGTTCGATTCCCGGGTCTGGTGGATAATGTATAATTCTCTTTAGAATTTTATCCAGATAATTATCCCAGAGTCTGGAACTTGTGCCCGTTAAATGGCAATAGGCTCGCCCCCTATTACATGGGACCTAACATAGCTGGCGAGATGTGGGTATGTTTGCTGCACACCTCTGCCTACCCCTTCGGGGAAAAAGGCGTGATGCTATGTTATGTTATGTTATGAAACATATAAAAAAATGTAAAAAAAAAAAAAAATAAGATTTTTGTCAAAAAATGTTCCTTTCAAAAATAGCACGCGCGAATATATTTTTTTGTGTTTAATTTTAATTGCTACTAAATCGCGCGCATAATCTTAAATCCAGTTTAAATCATGTTAACATTAACTTTTTGTCAAATTTCTAATCTTATCGCACCACTTGAGACCACGACCTTTCCAACGGTGTGCCACACTTGACTGTGCGACTCTTAGTTTAGGAGGAGAAGCGGCTTCACTGGCGTATTATATATATATAGATAATTTATACATTTGAGAGTCAACGGTTACTATGTAACATCAGAAGTAATACACGTACCAGTGGAGAATAAGTTGTTAAAGAAAGAAGAAAAAATATGAGAAGAGTGGCAAAGTTTAAACGCTCAAAGCCTGGAACTTCCTGGGCACCTGATTCCGCCCTCTTACCTCTTACATCTTTGGGTTCTTGAGTTCGTAAAGAGGTGCATAGGTCCGTCAGACTGAGGGACATTTTTGTTAGAAAAGAATACTATAAAAGTGTATTTCCATCAGGCGGATGGTTTCACTTTGGCGATACAAATGAAAGGTAAATCTCCATAACCGATTACGAGCTAGGTACTAACCTGACTCGGGTAAGTCTGAAACTCTCAAATACCATCCAAAATACAGCATAGCTATTTGGCAGAAATACATACATCACACCTGTGTCCCCCAAGGGGTAGGCAGAGGTGCATTATACACCCACTCTTTATCATTAATGTTTTAGTACCTCGATATAGACGCAAGCTTATTGCCGTTACCAATCTAATACAGAAAGTTTATAACCACTCTGTAATTCGAACCAAATTTACAACAGCCAGGACAGATGTTACATACCACTAAATAGAATACCTGCATTCCGAACGTATAGCCATTTGACGTCGGTCTTATTCCTGAGGAATGTAATTACCCGGTCGGTATGTGTTATAAGAAGCATGGTTCCACCACCAGTACAAGTTACAATAGACTCATCAGACCAATCATTCACATCAAGTAAGACATGGCTTACGCTTGTTCAGTTCTGGTAATAAATGAATGAACAATAAAGACTCATATCGTTACAATACTCCTTAAAATGGTGACACACAAGCATGTTATTTGTCAATCTTCGTACAAAGCAGACTACTTCGTCGTTTCACACCATGGTTTGAATCAATAAAGAAACATTAACCGTTTCACACCGTGGTTCAATAAACCTCATTCAGAATGGGTCCTTGTGCGATGCATACTTCTTTGTTTCGCCATGGTTCGAATCGACTAAGGGTCTTACTAATAAAAAATATTTACAACATTGTTTAACACTGTTATACGTATTCATTGAATAAGGACTGTATAGCTGCTTGACTAATAAACAATGAGTAAGCCTTGTGTAACTATTTAATAGTTAGATCAATTGAACTGGTAACATTTTCGCAACAGTTCTGAAGCTTCAAAATGTTTTTATGCTACAAATAATAAAATTGGATTTTTTACGCCTGTTTGTCAAGAAATAAATCAAAATTTAGTTTAATTTGTTGTTGCCAATTGTTCTCAACAAAATATAGTTCAAGAAATGGTTTTTATTTAATAAACGTTTAAAATTCGGACAAATACATTCAAACTGGAATCTATGTTTTTGACCGCAGTTGTAATTGTCAACAAGCAATTTTTTTCGGCAACTGTACGTTTGGAGCTTGGAGCTTGAAAATTAGTTGCTAATGAAAAAATCTACAAATAAATAAAGCAAATATTGAGCACAATGGTATTTTTTAATTAAAACGTTTTTTATTTTATAATTAAAACTCTGATTTAATTTTAAATATGAATCGATGAACAGTTGTCTTGCAGCTTGACCAGTAATATTATCTGGTACATCTTGACGTTCCTTATTATTGTTTTGGTCTAGTCTAATATCAAGTATTTTCTCCGATTATAATGGCAATATTACGTAAAACTGCAAATGCAACTACGAGTATGTACAGTTTTACATTGTCGAAACGTACACTAAAGCCGTGTAGTAATCGATATTTTTGTTTCCACACACCAGAACAGCTTCCTATTGGGTTTCTTGTCAATATGTGGGCCTTGTTATATTCCTCCTCTGTACTGGTGCCAGGATTCTGTACAGGTGTAAACAAAAAACTTGTTAAACATAACCAGCATCACCAAGTAAGCGTCCGTGAAGTTCTCCATTTTCAAATCACTGGTGTCATCTTAAATACGAGAGTCATGAGTGCTACCTCTCCAATATGCAACAAATCTGTAATCTGTAGTCTTTCTGGACGTTTATAAAATAAAATAAAATAAAAAAATAAAATCGTTTATTATCTTTGAAATTTTTAGCAAATTATTTAGATTCGTCAAAAGTTGGTGTGACTCTACCGAGGGTTCCAAAATGCAACGAGATTGAGAAGAGCCCTCAAGAAACTCGGTTCGGCTTTTTTCAAAATATATCATCTTAAATCTAATACTGAGTTATTTAGAAAGGAGCAATTCGTGTTACAACCAGGCAGCCTTGTCATCTAAGAAATCGTTAATACTATAATAAGCTTTATGGCACAATTGACTTTTTATTAGTTTTTTAAATTTATTGACAGATAAATTTGCTATTTCGGTTGGCAATGTATTGTACATTCGAATAAAGTTCCCCGCAAAAGAATTACTCACTTTATGAAGCCTAAATTTAGGAACAGCCAGTTTATCCTTATTTCTTAAGTTCAGATTATGATTATCACTATTTTTCACAAACTTACTTTTGTTCTTGTATACAATAAAATTTTATAAATATACTGTGAATACACTGTAAGGATGTTAATATGCTTAAACTTATCTCTTAATGACTCCCTAGACCCCATTCCATAGAAAGTCCGGACAGCTCTCTTCTGCAACACAAAGATGCATTCAATATCGGCAGCGTTACCCCACAGTAGTATGCCATATGTCATGATACTGTGGAAGTAGCTAAAGTAGACAAGACGCGCCGTTTTAAAGTCTGTAAGTTGCCGGATCTTTTTGACAGCATAGGCTGCTGAACTAAGCCTGGCCGAAATTTTCCCGATATGAGGCCCCCATTGCAATTCGGAGTCTAACGTTATGCCCAGAAAGACAGTGTCATCGACCAATTCTATTATATCATCCCTAACCTTAACACTGGTTTTAACAAGTCTTACATTAGGTAAGGTGAATCTTACACATTAAAAATTAATAATAAATTATTAGCACAAAACCAGTGGACTATCCTAGAGAGCGTAATGTTTACATCGTCAAGTTCGCGCTGTCCACGTTTAACTTTAAATATTAAAGAAGTGTCATCAGCAAACAAAACTACCTCGTGGTCGTCTCTTATGAGAATATATATATTATAGAATATATACCTTTTCGATTAATGTAGTACTATGTGTAATCTCCACTAACTTTTTTATCTATATATGTTATCAATAGCTATATGCAATCAATAGCTTCTACCACATTTCTGAAGCCACCAAATTCTACGGAATCCAGCAATCACATCTTCATATTCTTCAAGAGTTCGTGCCATGTAAATATATTGAGCTGCTCTGCTTGCTAGTGCAGTTCCGATTCTTCGACATATTATGTTTGTAGGTAATTGATTGTTGACTCATTCCATGAATGTCTGCTGCATCGTCTTGAACTTCCTGCTGTACAGACGATAGCTTTAAACTTGCGACCGGTATCGTGGCACAAAGTTTTTGTTTGAGACCAAGTATGAGGAAGACTCCGCTGCGCTCTCTTAATAGACAGTTTTGTTCTATGTTATTTGGTATGTTCGTCAGTTTTAGGGACTGTATGTATCCACCGTGAACGTGCTTCTTTCAAGTAAATTTCCACTTGATCAGCCTGTCGAATTTTTCTTCCCTTTTTCTGTTTCCCCAACGCAAGTCAAGGGTGCGCTTATTGGCCTGCTAAGAATTCTAATAAAAGTAAGCTACATTGATTTTGTGAATGTAAGTGACTCTTAACCTCAACCGGCCATTAATTTAAGGATCACTGTCAATTCCTGGCTTTTGAAGACTTTATTTCAGTTATAAAGTAATTTGCTAATGGGTTAAGTGATTTCCTTACTGTTTTATAACGAGCTTAATAATATTGAAGAGGATTCGAAATAAATACATAAGAATATCAACTTACAGAAACTTCTTTCGCTTTTGCATTTTTATAAGCATATTTTTCCATGCATGCTCCTGGTTACCAACATGTAACTCTTCAACTCAAGCAGATTGTATCTGATGATGTAACTTGAAATTTAAGACTACAATTACTGATACTGAAGCAACTCTTCTTTGAAATTACAAACCATTAAATACTCAATACATCTACTTGTTTAAAAAATCATCAATGGCGCCTGATCTATTACATAATATTTTGCCGTAATAAGGTATTTTTGTTTCAATTCCATTACATATATTTGCTAAAAACCGATCCGTCTGCCAGCAAGTGCACTGCTTGGAAGTGGAGATGACTTGTATTCCATAGTTGTTCTCAGGCTCCTCAGCACTCTGTTTGATTGCCAAATATTTCCAAATACACTTTTACTTCAATGTAAGTTGGCTTTCTACAAAAAAATATTAATAATATAAAGTGAAGATTTCAGAAACAAAAAAATACGGTTTCATATATAATTTTCTGTAGCACGAAGTTTGTTTGTTCACTTATAGCCCCTCTGGGGTATCAATGGAGGTTGGGGGTATCTGTACTAAAACTTATTGTGGTTAACTTATTTGACAACGCACTCGCGGGAGGCGAGTCTTGTATATAAATATTAGACACAATTTGATTTACCTGTTTTATTATATAGTTGTTTTATTGTTTGAATGTGGATTATTTTGCAAACAACCGAGGTGGAGCTCTTCGTAGAGGTTTCCTACAATAATCTATTCCTGGGATACCGAATACCTACATATTCAAAAAGATTAGATTTGTTAATAACAAAGACCATTACAATTTTAACATTTACAAATATATTCTTTGAATGTCGTTATTTTAGGATACCTATTGAAAAGTTTTAATTACTTTTTCAATGGTGAAGTATCTAAAACCAATTGTACCCTTCTGGTAAATTACAATAATAGTCGAGGATCTAATATGCTATCTAAAATGCCCCAACTACAGAAAATAAACAAAGGATTCTTCGAAATCCGGTAGACCATCGAATTAACGTATAAGTAATATATTCTTCCGATTTTATTGACCAAGCGAGCGAGCGAGCGGGGCGTCTAAATTTTAAGATTGGACAATTTTGCCTTCGTCCGTCTGTCTGTCTGTCTGTATGTGTGTAGGGTGTGTAGCTAACTTGGCACAAGTGTTCCTTGATTGAATACAATTTTTTCATCGTGAGCTGGATTGAGGGGAAATGGGGTAAATCTGGTCAAATAACCGTTTAATGTTTTTCAGGGCTAGCGGCCCCTTTACTAGAAACAATATTTTAAGTGTAGTTTCTTTAATTGGGGATCAAATCCCAAAAAAATGATATTAATGTTCGTGAGGCCTACTGTTCGACCATCGGCGACCACTAGTTATAATATGTTTTTATGAGAATTGAGGGCCACGTAACCGAGTACCTAGTAAAATGAGAGATACAGTAAACTAGATACGATTATAATTGATCTATAGGATTATTTGGTAAACACGTCCATCTCTTAGGCAATATTACATTATGTATTATCTAAAAAGACACATTAAAACAGTAAAATTACAGAAAATTTGTAAAATTAAAGATATGTTAGGAAATTTCATTATATTGTTTATAATTTTACTAAAAAAATTCGGGACATAAGACGTTATGTCACTTTACATAAAATGTAATTTTAACAAAATTAGGTAAAGTTACGAGGGTTCTATGTGAAACTCCCGTTTCAACTGTTAAAAATACATACCAAAATGTATTTATCCTAAATATTTAATGTAATTTTGGCTTAGTGATTTTAACATATTTATTATGTACTTAAAGAAAAGTATTTAATAATAATAAATAATCATTAATTCACCGAGCCTTTTCCCAATTCAGTTGGGGTCGGCTTTCCAGTCTAACTGTGATTCGGCTGAACTTCGATATTTTCCATGGAGCGACTGCCATCTGACCTCCACAACCCATGGGCGATATCGAAGTTCTGCAGTTAGACCGGTCGGATTTTTGATATAGGGCTCCAACTACCCCTAACGACTGCCATAGATGTTCGTATGACAACTGGGACCGACGGCTTAACTTGCACTCCGAGGCACGGAGGGGTCTCAGTGTCTTAAGAAATGGTCACCCATCCTAAGACCGGCCTGACTAGATGTTGCTTAACCTTTGCAATGTGTTAACATTGTCGGTTACCACTAGACCACAAGCCCCTCCTATAATAATAAATATAATAAATATATAATAAACCTGGCAACCCTTAATATCATCGAACGTCATTTTTCATCTTAAAATTATTTTAATATTTTTATTTAATTTTACAGTCTAAATTTATACTATAATTATATATTGCATAGCAAGATTTGCAATAAATTTATAAATTACATATACAACCTATATTTTATCAAGATCAAGAAAAATTACCAAATTGCAGATGTTTGACATATGTCAAAGAAAATATTAATCAAATACAAACAATATCAAGAAATGGATGGATGATGATAAAGGATAAATATGCTCACAAGAGCTAGAGCCAGAGAGAGACAAACTGCACAATTACCAACCCCGGACTCGTCGCATAGCTCCGCCTCCCATTTGCCGGAAACTTTGGCTACTGGTGAGGCGTCGAGCTCTAGCAGCGACGAGTATTTCTCTCCACCGACGTCGCCTCCACCTGTACGTCGGCAGGGGAGAGGCCGGCCACCGACCTGCTTGGGACCCCGACGCCCTCCGGCTTCGTTTAGGGACCCCGCTGCCGGTGGTAATGTGCACCGCATGCGATGGACTTCTTCCATGAACGAGAACGTCATGCGGGCATATTATGCGGCTACAGAGGGAGGAATTAATCTCACTGCGTATCGTGTACGAATGCTGTCTCTGTTTCAGGAGCTCGAACCAACTGTTAACGTATCAACGCAACGTCTGTCGGATCAAGTGCGGGTTATACAACGTGGTCATATGTTGGATGATGCCGTGCTTGAGAGGCTTCGCTCAGATTTACAGGGTAATCCTGGTATCACAATACCTACATCATCAGGTACACATGTTCCTACTGTTTCCACACAACGTCCCACTGATGATGATTTATTGGATACCGGGGTTACAGATGTAAGTACTCATTGCAATGTACAATTAGGGAGCGCTTTGGAATGTGCACTGAGGGAATATCGAAACGTAACACCTACCGAAAGACCTCGTCTACCGCGTTTGCCTACGCATAAGAAAAATATAGCCCTAATGTGTGCTCTGGATTCACTACTGTCAGACTATTTTAACAGTAGTGAAAATCTCGGTGATACACATTCGATTCTGTACTGTGGGGCTGTTGCAGCATGTCGATTAGCAAATATTAAGCTTTTATCAAATGATAAAGCTACTCGACCGAAATTTGTTACACCAGCCTGGCAGTATAGGATTGAACGTCGTATTACCGAGACCAGGGCACTCATTGGGAAACTTATTTGCTTCAGGTCGGGCAATACTCGCCCTAGAGTGATGCGCTTTGTGAACCGGGCATTCTTGGGGACTAATATTAGATCCCAAGAATTTGCTTTTCGGGTCACAGAGCGCATTGACTACCTGAAGCAAAAAGTCTATGCGTGGGCAAATCGTATAAAAAGATATAAAAAAAGAGTGGACCGGTATTCCCAAAACTGCATGTTCCAAAAAGATGAGAGATGGGTCTACAGAGATTGGGAGCGATCTGATTCAAGTGTGATTGACGAGCGCCGGCCAGATGATGATGCCACCATTGCATTCTGGAGTGGCATCTGGTCGGCTCCTGTCAGCCACACAGAGGATGGTTGGATGCGGGATGTTAATCGTCTGTGTGAACCGATACAAACTATGGAACCATTAAAATTCATAGATAGTGATGTCACCAACGCAGTCCGTCTGTTACCGAACTGGAAATCAGCAGGACCAGACGGACTGCACAATTTTTGGATAAAATGGTTCCGTAGTTCACACGGACGGTTGGCAGCTCAATTCCAATCATGTTTGGAATCAGGATCGCTTCCCGATTTTCTAACTACTGGTATGACCCATCTCTTATACAAATCTGGTAGTGCCATAGAGCCTAAAAATTATAGACCAATTACATGCCTACCAACGGTCTATAAGCTTCTCACATCTATTTTGAGACAAAAAATAACGCGCCACATAACTGACAACAACATCATGTCAATCTCTCAGAATGGATGTAGAAGTGGGGCTCGTGGCACTAAAGAGCTCCTAATTATGGATATGGTTATTAGCCAACAGGTACGCCGTAATCGCAAGGATCTGGCGACATGCTGGATAGATTACAAGAAGGCCTATGACTCTGTGCCTCATTCATGGCTTAGGAGGGTGCTGGAGTTGTATAAGATTGATGCAACTCTATGTACCTTCTTAGGGACATGCATGGGGCAATGGAAGACCGTCTTGAGCTATTCAGGATGCCGACAGACTTGTGGTAATGGTGGACCGATAAAGATCGAGCGTGGTATATTTCAGGGCGATAGTCTGAGTCCTTTATGGTTTTGTCTGGCCCTGAATCCTCTCAGCGCTTTGCTGGAGAATTCAGGTCTAGGGTACCGGTTGCGGAAAGATGGCCAGGTTTTGTCTCACCTTCTTTACATGGATGATTTAAAATTACTTGCCCCAAACAGTCACCAACTGATGGAATTACTAAAGGTAACGGAAACCTTTAGTAATTCTATCAGAATGGAATTTGGCGTAGACAAATGTGCAAGCATGCATGTGAAGAAGGGTGGGATAGTGGATTCCGAAAGAATACAACTTTCAGATTCCACTCAACTTCGGTCCCTTTCGGCAACCGATACTTATAAATATCTGGGTATGTCACAAGCGTTAGGCATATTAGAGACTGACATGAAACAATTATTGAGGGAACGCTTCTTTGGCCGCCTGAAAAAAGTTCTTAAGAGTCTTTTATCGGGCGGTAACAAGGTGCGAGCCTACAATAGTTGGGTCATGCCAGTTTTAGTGTACTCGTTTGGCATACTCAGATGGACTCAGACAGAACTTGACGCCTTGGATAGAAAAGTCCGTACGCTACTCACTACATACCGAATGCATCATCCGCGTTCATCTGTAATGAGGTTGTACATACCACGGAAGTGTGGGGGCCGAGGCTTTCTTAATGCTAAGACCCTTCACAACCGTGAGGTGTGCAATCTTAGGGAATACTTCCTGCGGGTGGACGAGGATTTGCATCGTGATGTTGCTGCAGTAGACAAAGGATTTACCCCGCTCGGTTTGGCTAAAGAGAACTGGCGCAAACCTATAATACTAAGTACCAATGACCGCATGGGTGTATGGAAGGGTAAAGAGTTACATGGACGTTTCTATCAGGCCCTACATGGACCTGATATTGATTTAAAATCATCAGTATCCTGGCTACGATTCGGTAATCTATTTGGAGAAACCGAAGGGTTTGTCTTTGCAATTATGGACGAAGTTGTCATGACTAAAAATTACCGGAGGTATATTCTGAAGGATGGTACGGTTGACATATGTCGGGCGTGCCACCGTCCTGGAGAGTCCCTTAGGCATATTATCTCTGGTTGTTCTAGTTTGGCTAACGGCGAGTATTTGCATAGGCATAACCAAGTAGCTAGGATTGTCCATCAACAACTTGCTCTGAAATACAAACTCGTGGATTCAGAAGTACCGTATTACAAGTATGTGCCCGACCCAGTTCTCGAAAATGATCATATCACATTGTACTGGGACCGATCTATTATCACTGACAGGACTATTGTTGCAAATAGGCCTGACATAGTGATAGTAGATCGGTTAGAGCGCCGTGCAATAATAGTTGATATTACTATTCCGCATGACGGCAATCTCGTGAAAGCCGAAAAAGACAAACAAGTAAAGTACTTGGATTTGGCCCACGAGATTGTCGACATGTGGCATGTAAGCTCAGCTGTTATTGTACCGATAGTCGTTTCCGTGCATGGACTGATCGCCAAGAGCCTCGACAAACACCTACAGAGGCTCTCGTTAGACGGTTGGATTAAGGGCCTGATGCAGAAGGCAGTGTTGCTCGATACGGCACGCATCGTGAGGAAATTCCTCTCTCTGGAGCCCTAACCACCGGTAGCTTGGTCCTTGTACCCGATGCCGGTGGGTCACTATTTTTTATATTTTTAAATATATTTGTATTTTTTATAGATTTATTTAAAAATGTATTAAATATGTAATTAAGTTAAATAAAGGAATATAATAAAAAAAAAACCTGGCAACACTGCTACAAAACAGTCACATTTTTTTCTTGAGGAGCATTTACTAAAATATTTTACCTTTAATCTACAATAATACAAAAATATCATTCAAAACATAATAAAAGTACAAATATATATCTATAACAAAAAAATCAGCATGAAGAAAATCCGGAAAAAACACAAACAAATATTTTATAAATTATAGTACACTTTGACACATTATGTCAGTGTAACAAACTGAAAATGAAAATATGAAAATAAGATGATAATCAAGAAAAAATATAATGTTGACCAGAGCTGGCGCCAAAAAAGCACAATTACCAACCCCGGACTTGTCGCACAGCTCCGCCTTACAGTCGTCGACAACTGTGACTACTGGTGAGGCGTCGAGCTCAAGCAGCGACGAGTTTTTCTCTCCGCCGACGTCGCCTCTACCTGTACGTCGGCAGGGGAGAGGCCGGCCACCGACTGGCTTGGGACCCCGAGGCCCTCCGGCTTCGATTACGGACCCCGCTACCGGTGGTAATGTGCACCGCATTCGATGGAACTTCGGTATGAATGAAAACGTGATGCGGGCATATTTTGTGGCTACAGAGGGGGGAACTAACCTCACTGCGTACCGTGTTCGCATGCTACCTCTGTTTCAGGTACTTGAACCAGATGTCAACGTATCGGCACAACGCCTATCGGATCAGGTGCGCGCCATACAACGCTGTCACCTGTTGGATGACGCTACACTTGAAAGGCTACGCTTAGAAGTGTGTAGTGGTATCACGCCTTCTTCATTGCAACCATTACCTGTGCCATTACAAAGTAACCGTAATGAAAGAACGCAAGAAAACATCATCTCACATGTTGGTGAAGAAGTGAGTGATGCTGCTATACCTGTAAGTACTCAATACAATGAGGAATTAAGGAGCGCTTTGGAGCGAGCGATTGGTGAGTTTCAATCTGTCCCTATTGAGTGTAGACCACGGCTTCCGCGTTTGCCCACACATAAAAAAAACGTGGCGCTAGTGTGTGCCCTAGACTCGATGTTAACATCGTTTTTTAACAACTGCAGAAACATTACTGATGCCCATTCCATTCTGTACTGTGCAGCTGTTGCAGTATGTCGAATAGCTGGTGTTAAATTTTTTAAACAAGAAACAGCTATTCGACCAAAGCCTGCTGTACCAGCTTGGCAGTGCAGAATTGAACGGCGCATCAACGAGGCTAGGGTGCTCATTGGCAAGCTACACTGCTTCAGGACGGGCAATACACGCCCGAGAGTCATGCGCTTTGTGATCCGTGCATTCGTGGGAACTAATATTAGGCCCTGTGAATACTCTGTTCGGGTCACAGAGCGCATCGATTACCTGAAGCAGAAAGTTTATGCGTGGGCGAACCGCATAAGGCGGTACAAAAAAAGAGTGGACAGATACACTCAGAATCGCTTGTTCCAAAAAAATGAGAGGTGGGTATATAGAGGGTGGGAGCGACCTAACTCGGATGTGACTGATGGGAGTCTACCTGATGCTGTTTCTACAGTTAACTTCTGGAAAAGCATCTGGTCGACGCCCGTCAGTCATACACAGGATGCGTGGATTAGGGATGTTGAGCGGGCGTGTGAACCAATTCCAGCTATGGAACCTATAACCATATCTGAAGAAGATATTGGTTGTGCAGTTCGTTCGTTGCCAAATTGGAAATCTGCTGGACCGGACGGACTGCACAACTTTTGGTTAAAATGGTTCCGTAGCTCACACGCTTGCTTGGCATCTTGCTTCCAGTCATCCCTTGAGTCATCGTCGCTTCCAGCTTTTATGACTACCGGAGTAACCCACCTCCTATACAAATCTGGTAGTACCACAGACCCCAAAAATTATAGACCTATAACTTGTCTACCTACCATATACAAACTTTTTACATCCGTCATGAGAGTAAAAATATATTCACATGTACAAAACAATAACATCTTGTCAATCTCTCAGAATGGATGTAAAAGTGGGGCACGTGGTACGAAAGAGCTCCTTATTATTGACATGGCTGTTTGCCAGCAGGTACGCCGCAACCGAAAGAACCTTGCGACATGCTGGATTGACTATAAGAAAGCGTACGATTCTGTGCCTCATACATGGCTTCGGAGGGTGCTAGAGCTGTATAAAGTTGATGCAACTCTATGCACCTTTTTGGGGTCATGTATGAGACAATGGAGTACGGTTCTTGTTTATCCAGGGTGTCGTCAGGTTCTAGGAGGTGGTGTACCAATAGGGATTGAGAGAGGTATTTTCCAGGGTGATAGTCTGAGTCCGTTGTGGTTTTGTCTAGCACTAAATCCTCTCAGTACGTTACTAGAGGGTTCAGGGTTAGGCTATCGGATGCGCAGAGGGGGTCAAATTTTGTCCCACCTTTTTTACATGGATGACCTAAAGTTATTTGCCCCTAATGGCCCCGATTTGATGGCTTTGCTAAAAGTTACTGAAACTTTTAGTAAGGCCATCAGTATGGAGTTTGGGGTAGATAAGTGTGCGGTCATGCATGTAAAAAGGGGCGGGATTGTGGAATCTGAAGGAGTCAATCTTTCAGGTTTCACACGATTTGGGTCGCTCTCCGCAACCGAAACCTACAAATATCTAGGTATGTCTCAAGCTCTGTGTATTGCTGAGACTGACATGAAACAGAAGTTGCAGGATCGTTTCTTTGGCCGCCTGAAAAAAATACTGAAAAGTCTTTTATCAGGCGGTAACAAGGTGCGTGCTGTCAACGGCTGGGCCATGCCAGTCTTAGTTTACTCTTTTGGCATACTTAGATGGACTCAGACGGAGTTAGAAGCTCTGGATAGGAAGGTGCGTTGTCTATTGACTTCATATCGAATACACCACCCACGTTCGTCAGTAATGAGGTTGTATATACCACGGAAATGTGGGGGTCGAGGATTTTTAAATGCCAAGACTCTCCATAACCGTGAGATATGCAACCTTAGAGAGTATTTCCTACAGGTGGACGTGGATGTGCATCGAGATGTTGTGGCAATAGACAACGGACTGACCCCGCTGTCCCTTGCGAAAGAGAACTGGCGCAAACCTGTAATATTAAGTGTATCTGATCGGAAGGAAATATGGAAGAGCAAGGAACTGCATGGTCGATTTTATCGGGCTCTAAATGGGCCCGATGTTGATTCAATAGCATCGGTATCCTGGTTACGATTTGGTGATCTCTTCGGAGAAACTGAGGGTTTTATCTGTGCAATCACTGACGAAGTCGTGATGACGAATAACTATCGGAGATTTATTGTCAAAGATGGGACGCTAGACATCTGTCGGGCATGTCATAGTCCCGGAGAATCTTTAAGACATATTATCTCTGGTTGTTCCCGTCTTGCGAACGGTGAGTATTTGCACAGACACAACCAAGTAGCCAGGATAATCCACCAGCAACTTGCTCTAAAGTATAATCTTGTCGACGTGGAGGTACCTTATTACAAGTATGTGCCCGACCCAGTTCTTGAGAACGGTCATGTCACATTGTATTGGGATCGATCTATTATCACTGATAGGACTGTTATAGCTAACAGACCTGATATAGTGATAATGGATCGATTAAAGCGCCTTGCAGTAATTGTCGATATCACTGTGCCACATGACGAGAATCTCGTGAAAGCAGAAAAAGATAAACAAATTAAATATTTAGACCTAGCTCACGAGATTGTCGACATGTGGGATGTGGATTCGGCGATTATTGTTCCGATAGTCGTATCTGCGCATGGTCTAATAGCCAAGAGCCTCGACCTCCACCTACAGAGGCTCGCGTTAGGCAGCTGGATCAAGGGCTTGATGCAGAAGGCGGTTCTGTTGAATACGGCCCGTATTGTGCGGAAGTTCCTGTCTTTGGAGCCCTAACCACCGGTAGCTTGGTCCCTGTACCCGATGCCGGTGGGTTACTGTTTTTTATATTTTTAAATGTATTTTTTTATAAATCTATTTAAAAATGTAATAAATATGTGTTAAGTGTTAATAAAGAGAATATAATAATAATAAATAATAATAAATAATAATAATAATAAAATTTTTGGACATTCTCACACAACGTCATCTAGCCCAAATTAAGCTAAAATAAGATTGTGTTATGGGATCTAGACGACTGATAAACATACTTATATATTTCTAAATACATACATATTATACATAGAAAATACCCAAACTCCGAAACAAACATTTGTGGATCACACAAATAATTTGAATCGACCCGGAATCGAACCTGGAACCTCAGGGGCGGCAGTCGCATACTCATACCACTGAGCCACCGAGGCAGTCTAATATAAACAGAAAACTTACAAAAAATTTGTAAAATTAAAGAAATTTTGGGAAATTTCATTATATTGCATGTAAATCTACTAACAATTTTGGGAATATTCCATGACGTAAGCAAATTTACATAAAAATGAATTTTTCACGAAATTAGGTAAAATTACAAGTTTTATATGTGAAATTCCCGTTTTATTTGTTAAAAATACACACTGAAATGTATTCATCCCAAACTTTTAATGTGATTTTACAGATTTTCTGTAAATTTCAATAGGTTAGTGATTTTTACATACTTATTATGTAAAGAAAAGTATATAAACAGGAAAATTCCAAAAAATATGTAAAATTAAAGAAATTTTGGGAAATTTCATTATATTGCATGTAATTCTACTAACAATTTTGAGAATATCACAGGAGACTTACGCAAATTTACATAAAAATGTATTTTTCACGAAATTAGGTAAAATTACAAGTTTTATATGTGAAATTCCCGTTTCATTTGTTAAAAATACACACTGAAATGTATTCATCCCAAACTTTTAATGTGATTTTACAGATTTTCTGTAAATTTCCATAGCTTATGGACTATTACATAGATTTAATGTAAAACTTCATGAAAATTGGCGATTTTAAGGAAAAAATGTAAAATTCACGAAAATTATGTAAAATTTCATATTTTTCCGTAAGTTTCCCAGATTTTAAGGGAATTTTACAGGTTTATGTAATTTTTTTGCATGTAAAATTACAGAATTTTTAACAGTGTTCGGCGACCACTAGTTATAATATGTTTTTTATGAGAATTGAGGGCCACGTAACCGAGTACCTAGGTTAACACGTTGCGTAGGTTAAGCAAAATCTAGCCAAGCCAGTCTTAGGACCAGGGTGACCATTTTTCTCAAGACATTGATTCCGTGGCTCGGAGAGCACGTTAAGCCGTCGGATCCGGTTGTTATACGAACATATATGGTATTTGGAGCCCTAAAAAAGAACATAATCCAACTGGTCTAACTGCAGAACTTCGATATTGCTCATGGGTTGTGAAGGTCAGATGGTCGTCGCTTCACGGAAAATATCGAAGTTCAGCCACATCGTAGTTAGACTGGAAATTTTGGAAATGGCTGAGTGGATGATTTTTTTTGAGAAATAATATTATTGTGTAACTAATTTGTTTACTAATCAAATGTATCTCTGTAATGTGCGACGAAGAGTACCTATTCTGCTTAAAACAAATGAACTTGCCCGTAGAATGAGTTCATTTATTTTTATTATTATTATTATAAGATACAGGAAGGCTCTGGCTGGACGGAATACGTAATGAGGATACTGATTTTAATAATAACGGAATGACCTTCAATGGTTGAGGTATAATTTAAGTTCTTTCAATTAGATCATTTCTACAAAACAGGAATGTGAAAGATTTGTTTGCGAAATTACCACATTAGAAGTAGGACCTACAGTTTTCAACTTCTAATCAGCTCTTACTAGTGGAAAATTAGAGCCAAATATTGAAGTGTACTCTTGCGCTATTAAACTGCAGTTAAATTATACAATCGTTATCCTTCTTTGGGTTATTTCTTTAAGGTTCCACTCTTTCACACCAGCACAATGGTGCGTCTGTTGAAAATGGACAAGGCTCTGGCATATACCCCAGCAGGGCAGGTACCCCAAGGCACCGGTAACGGTAATAGCACGTAATAAGCTCACTCAATATCACATGGCACCTAAAAGTCACTGGCAAAATATGGACATAATAAACACCCTTAGGGAATAGCATGTTTTGTAATAACAAATAATAACATAATTTTGTTGTATGGTTTTATTGTGTAAATTAGTACAATGGTAAATCATTTAGCTTCAACATTCATTGTATATTCTCTTTTATATCTTTTTTGTAAACAATATGCCAATATTGGCACACATTACATTTCCTTGGTTAGATAACATGACGACTTTGAAACTGAATTCACCATAAAAGAACGCTTCGCCAAAAAACTGTGGAGCTATGGCACTGAGATTTACAACATAATATACATTCGTCTGTAACAGAAACACAACAATATAAAATAATAATACATACCTTTTTATTTTTCTGTCAAAATACTCTTTCTTTAATATTTAGGGTTGTCATCGGCAGGACTTACTCTAAGAAAGGGAACGCTCTACCACTAAGCTATGATGACCGTACCCATGTCATCCAATTTTTGCTTTATTATATTATTTCTAGATCGCACTATTAAAGCGTTGGCTTTACTCTTTATTTAATTGTTATATAGCTCATTAGTCAATAATTTATGACGTTTTATAGGTAGGTATGTATGTAAGTACCTATTTACATACTATTGTCTATTCTGTGGTATAAGTAAATATTGTTAACCTTGGCCGGTACAGCAGAATCCAAATTATTGGTCAGTATCCATAAGCATAATAAATTAAAAGACTCACTTGTACATTCCACAATATGTACATATATATATTCCACAATATGCATAAATAACACAATACATAAGTATTAACATACCTTTTTGACGTAACAGTTTTTTTCCAGTGGCAAATACTGAGCCAATAGACTTGAAATAAAAAAATGCTCACATGGTTTATTCACTTTGTAGGTCCACAATGAAATCTTGCTATCACCATCGATACGCCAAACGTGCATTTTAATCTGTAAATAATATTATAATTGCAATTAATATGTTTATACCATGTAAAGGGGTCCTACCAAGTTCTTAGGGTCTCAAGTCAACTTCACCTACGAATCATCAAGAGTTGCTCAAGTCGTGGATTGGATACGGCGGCGGCGGCTGGAACTGGAGGTGGCCCTGCACAAGTTCTAGGCTTTGTGTTTTCATGGACCTCGGCGAGGTCCACCTCCAGGATCCAGCATAACTGTAGGAAGCCTATCGAGCCCTCGATGAAGTACTTGGGGCTCGTACTCGATGCCGATGCCGACTCGTAGCGGATGGAACTTCGGACCACATTTCGGAAGTTTGGTCCCCAAAGTGAGGAAGGCATCGGTCGCGCTTTCGCGGCGGCATTGTGACCTCACGTATCGTGCGTATGGTCTCCAGCGAGAGTAGGTGGAACGCGGCCGTGTCCTTCTGCGAGCAGGTCATGCTCGCGAAGGAGGTGACCGAGACGTAGAGGGAGCGTCCAGGGCACCGCAGACTTATTTATGCCCGGGACCATCGACTTCAATGATCGGGGCCTGAGGAGGGCGGGATTGCCACCCGCCGTCCTTACAGAAACAGGTTAGAAGGGTGAGACCCCGCAGCACGCAACCAGATTTACCCACCGATGCGGGATGAAACACGACCAACCCCCCCAAGAGGCCACACAGGTGGCGAAAGTCCGCTGCGCGCCGCTGGAAATTCCCTAGGAGCTCACTAGATGCACTCGGCAATGGACTTAGGGCCGCGCCCTGGTGCCTTGGAATCTAAAAAAGGCTTGTTACCTATGGTTTGCGTTTACAGAAAAGTAGCCGAGTCCGTATCTTTTTTAACCGAAACCAGGAGGAGGTTCTCAATTCGAATGGTATATTTTTATTTGGCATATAATATTTTTAGAGTTTTTCTGTTCTTCAACAAGTTCACCGCATGTCAGTGACGAAAATTATACGGCCCAAGGTTTTGGTGGACCCCCAAACAAATCATAATATTGTGTGGTCATCTTACCTCACTTAATTGTGCTTTTACGTGAAATGTGGTATTACAATTGAGTAACAGTGCGTTATTATTGGAGTTCGATAAGTGAACTACCATAGTCGTTGCGTTTACTGGTTTTGGACCTTTGCATGGTTCATATTTTTTAATAGTGAGAACATAAGGACCCTGGAAGTAGAAAAAAATTATGAACACACACAAAATCAAGTCTATGTCCGAAGGGGTAGATATACGCGTTCGTTAACCCTTTATCACCTTGTGTACATACGTGTAAGCGACTGCCGTCTCTAAGGTCCCAGGTTCGATTCCCGAGTCTATTCAAATATTTGTGTGGTCCACAAAATTAAATGTTTTTGTATGTAAGATTGCATATTTATCAGTTTATAAGCAAATGTTTGTGTCTAGATCCCATAGGATCTTTGAAGAAACTTTGTTTGGGCTATATGACGTAGTTTGAGAATGTCCAACAATTATTATAATGAAGCCCAAACGCCATTAATTTTGGTCCAACGGAGGTGAGCATTACTACTGTTGTTTCTAGGCACTTTAAGTGTTTCTGCCAAAATCTCGTCTTTTTAAAAAAGGAAAGGTTTACTACAACACCCTTTATCATAACTTGAAAAATAAAGCCTGTGAAAATAACATACAAAAGGGTAAATTACATTTTTACTAAATAAATTTTATATTTTACTACTTTCAATCAAATGCTCCTGTTATCGTAGCGTACGAGTAGCAGAAATCTTTCAATATTTTTATCTAGACATCCTTGGCATAGGCGTTCGTTGATAGCTTAATAATAAAAACTACATTGAGAGATATATTGCTCTAGCTTCGCGGAAACTAGGAATACTGAACAAGGTAAGCGATTCTCTTTTACACCGCACCAAAGGTATCTGCTGTATAAGACGCAGATTAGACCCTGCGTCGAATACTGCTCTCACCTCTGGGACGGCTCCGCGAAGTATTTGCTGGACGCACTCAACACTATGCAGCGACGCGTTATTCGCATTATAGATTGTCCGGAGGTAACGGGAAGCCTTGAGCTAATCGTTTGGCGCCGAACAATTGCTTCCTTGGCCGCGTTCTACCGTTTCCATTCCCGATACTCACATTTGCTGTTGAATATTTTATTTTAATTTATGTAAAATAAATTTGTTCCAGCAACGCGTGGCGGGCAGAGGTGCCACTCTCACACTGTGGAAGTCATTTTCGCGAGAACCGAGCGTTTTAAACGTTTGTTTCTCTGCTGAACTAGTGGCCTGTTGAGCCCTGCCTGTGCACGTGTTTCCTACTACATATAACCCTGGATTCTTTAAGCGAAGCGTGAAGAGGCACATCACTAGGTCGTCAAGTTGAGGGTCACTTTATATAGTATTTCTATGTACTATGAGAGTCGCCCACAATCACCAAACGTCGCCACAGTTTACCATCAGGCGAATGGCGTCAATTAGTCAAAAAAAAAATTTTTTAATTCTGATGTACGAAAGATTAATGTGACAGTTTTGTTTGTTTCTTCATATCGCACTATAAAATAGCTAAACCGAGTAGTAGCACGACAATGGAAGGTAGTCTGGAATACTTTTCTCATATGAATGGTTTCCAGTGGAAAATAAAGACATTTAAAATTACATCTAATTTCTCTAAAAGGTAGATAGAGACATATAATACGCCCCAATTCCGTCATCAAACTTCTAGGTCAAACCTTAAACACATAAATGAACAGCTTTTTCCTAGATACATAATTATGAAAGTATAATACGAGTATATGGTTCTATAAAAAATAACTCTGCTCCTTCTGTCTCTCCGTCTGTTCGTTCCTGACATTCTTTGAATTGGCTTCACCGATTCTAACATGGCTTTCACTGGTACTTAATATAAAGAATCCCCTGTGGTTACCTATAAAACTAATAGTAAGAAGTAACTTAGGCTACATATTTTTCTAGGATATGTGGCCGTGGACTTATTAATTAATTACTCTATAGGTAGTTAATAACATTACTTACATAATTATTTGCAGTTTTGGTTAAAGAAATCTCAGCACATTTGTCTAAGTTCCACGTCATAATAAACAATAGAATCGATAAAATCAACATTTTAAATCACCTCCCTCAATACTCTATGTACTAAATATGAATTACAAATCATCATATTTGCCTCCAAATGATTTTATAATGTTTACTTTGAAGATAATGTGTATTTAATTTATTTAGATGAATTACAGCCATTGTGTATGTTTGTTAGTAACATTTGTATTACTCGTGTATTTGAATGATCGCGGTTCATTTAATTCGTATAATATGAATCAATTGAGTGGGGTCGGCTTTCCAGTCTAACTGCAAAGCTTCAATACTCGTATATTCCGTGAAGCGACAGTAATCTGACTTGCAAAAACCAACAAGAGAGCTCTCTCTCTTTAAGAGCTCCAACAACCCGTAACTACCGCCAATGTTTGTACGGTAACGTGTTCTCTAAGGCACAGAGACGTTTCAGTATCTTAAGAAATGGTCACACATCCCAAAGCTGACCGGTTAGGTTAAGCAAACACTAGTGATTAACCTTTGCAATGTGCTTACTTAACTGGTGACTACTTAGCCAAGAGGCCCTTAACTATTACGTTATTATAAAGTCAAGGCGGATTTGTCACACCATAATCGTCACTAAAAGAGATCATTTGTAAGACACTTTGTCAATTGGGTTTAAGTCATGCGGGTTCATTGGGCTCGGGGTCAGAGTCCTATGAATTGCTCCAAATGAAGTTATTACAGTTTATAATAATGTCGCAAGAAACAATTCTTACTAACAATTTTTTTAAGATATTAATAATCAACTACCTACAGCCCGCGGTCTCACTCTGGTTCTGATATAAAAGTCTGGTCTGGTCGATTTATATTTTAAGGATTTATTCACATTACACAAATAAGTTAAGATAGATTTGGCATATTGGCTAAAATTTTCTTTTTACTGGCTGTCCCGGCGAACTTCGTTCCGCCTGAAATTTTACGTTTAAACCTTCCCAGACCTTCCAGAATTATTTCAAGGCCTGAATTTGCCAAAACGAAGGGCGATTCATTTTTATTTACATAGGTAATTAAGCTCACAAATTGTTAGTTATTATTAGTAATTTAATAATATAAAAGCCCAAAACTTTCGCCAAAGGCAATGGTAATTACTTTTTGGGCGTTTTGAGAACCTTATTTCTTTTCCTCCGTTAGAGGTAGCGAACGTATTTCCAAAACTAATTAATAATAAATCGGCTAATATACTTAAAGACAAAATAATAAAGAAAGTTTACCGTAATAAAAACATTTATATTTTTTCTAACACTACTTCTGAATAAGACACTAAAACGGTATTCTTTCACCTGTAACAATGATCTGTTACAAAACGATCGCTTCTTAATGACCCACAATTTTTCAAATATAAAGGAACTTACACAATATCTCCTTGTCTCGTTAGCTTCATACGGCGTCCGCACTTTATCACCTCACTACTTACCCCCAATATATCCTGCGGAAACCTTTTTAGTTCAGCAGATCACATGAAAGACCGCGCAAGTAAAGAATAGCAATCTTATCGAAGATTTAAACAATCGACAAAAGACTTTATTTGTAAACGTATAAGGTATCGTAGGTTAGACTAGTTTAAGTTGGGAAAGATTCTTTGAAAGATTAAGCACGAACATTGATGTGGTAATTGTATCTATGAGTTTCTTGGAACTATTTTGTTGGAATGCCTTTAACGTTATTACAAGGTTCTCTGTGCTTGTGTTCAATCTGTTGAGCACCGTTAAGTTATAATGGGTAAATCCTCCACTGTGAAAATTCCGGAAAATCATGATACTACTGAAATTGAATACCTTCACATTATAATAAGGTATTTATCATTAGTTTTAATTCATAAAACTTCGGAAAAGAAAATTATGAATAATATAGATAAGTCCTATTATAGGGTCTATTATATTTCTTTCATCGAGAAATATAATAGACCCTAGATGGCTGTCTCTCTACGCTAGATGGCATTCTATAATTTTGTGAGTTTCTAAATCCCAATGTTAAGGTTTTATCGCTACTCAGTAGGTACTAATTTAAAAAGTGCAATACCATTATTATTAATGGTATCTCTACTAAACTTGCATTATCTAAACATTTTGCATCCTCTTGCTCGGACTGCAGATATTCTATTCAGAGGTAGAAAGATTAGAAAAGAAAAAATGTTTATTTGTAATATCTTTTGCATTATAGTTATTATTTACTTCTGCCAAACTGCAGCACAGTTTGTTGGCAGACGTAGCTCCTGATTAAAATACAAAACCATTATTTAAAAGTATTTTTACATTTTTTCTTGTCCTAATACCTCTAAAACAAGTTTGCTATATTTGTATGTACCCACCCAATACAATCATAATAACAACCTCCAATCAATAAATATACTTAAACTAACGTGTGTATTACGTGGGACCAACAAAATTACTGACAAAGTGTGAGTATGTAATGCACATCTGCCTACCCTATCGGGGATACAGGCGGAATATATCTCTGTTTGTTTCTTCTTTTGTAATATTTTCTTCGCCAATTCGCACCGCAGCGCCGCCCGTCTGATGGTAAGTCAAGACAAATTCATCTAGAGAATAAGGGTCACTTTCTTAGCTCACAGTATTATTAAAAGTGGCGAGCCCTCGTGTTGGCCGCCCTATGAGGTGCCTCTTCACACTTCTGTTACTCCCAAACTCAGATTACATCGTACACAACCATAGAAAAAAATGAATGCAGTAATAGTATTAGATAATTATGTTACCGCTGGCAAACATTACGTTTCAAAAACTCTTGTCCATTTATAAGTGCTTGATTTGTTGCTTTTAATATTGTGAATAAGGGTAACGCGATTCTCTTCACAATGCTTAACTTTGTTTGTGGAACATTTATTATTGTATTGGGGTTTAACACATGGGGTATACAACTATAAATGAAGGGGAATAGATGGTATTGACGTGTCTGATATATTATTCGACATTGTTGGTTCAAATTACATTGATCGAAAAGGAAACACAATTATAACTTCATTCAGAGCATACAACATGGTGTTCAAATCGGGAATCAGGGTACAGGGTACATGTTCCAGTGTATACCCTACTTTGATAATGCTTTTTTAGTACTGCTTTTTTACTGAGATTTTTTAATGACATCGGATTTTGATGAAACAAAATCTATATATAATCTATCTGTGAAATCCGTTAACTGTTCCTGCTGTTGCTGCAAAAGCTGACAGACTGACTAAAATAAAAAGTCACAACCTTATTTGCTTTTTATTTTCACGACTTTTTAACTCTTTTTAACCGAGTACAGAAAAAGAAGGCGGTTCTCAATTTAACTGTTTGTTGTTTTTTTATGTTTGTTACCTCATAAAGTCGTAACCAGCAAAATTTGGACTGAGTGAACCGATTCATATTTATTTTTTGAAAGCTGGAGCTTTTCGTGTGGCCTCATTCAAATTTGGTCCCATTTGGACAATTATTTAGTCTCATCCCGACATAATAAAGTGGTTGTATTTTTTTTTAATTATATTACCTAAAGTAGGTAGATTTAATTTAGTGTTACGTTATTTTTTATCAACTTTAAACTAACAGTACAAACTTATTTAATTAGCTAGTATAAACTATTTATTCAGTTAGTCAGTTAGCCAAGTCTTGACTTATTCCATACAATTTACTAGTCCCCAGTATAATAGCAGGCAATTAGGTACGTCTTGGTAGTAGCACAATAATTGCACGGCAATTTACGTTATTGAGGAGTGCTGTTGACAATTTTCCTTCTTGTGCTATTGCATCATTTATTATACCTTACCAATGGTTTAAGTCTTAAGTAAATGTTGGTTCGTACCTCGAAAAAGATACGTCATCCGATTTTATATAATTAGGTAAGATATTTGCAATAGCAGTTTGCAAGAGAAGGGGCTCGTGGTCTAGTTGTAACCGACAATGTTAACACATTGCAAAGGTTTTTTTTTTCTTCTATACCTCCGATCCGTAGATGAATCGGAGCCTATTTAGTACTATTTCAAATTTTTCTCAGGTTGACGTTTTCCTATTTTTAATTGCTTTCTTAATTCTAATGGTATTTTTCTTATTTTTAGTTATAACTACGAGTATTTACTTATTTTACATGTCTTTGTTCTTCATGGTGACCTCACGTACCGTGCGACGCAGATCGTTGCCGGGCATGGATGCTTCGGTAGCTATCTGTTTCGCATGCATCGTGAGGTCACACCCCGGTGTCAACACTGCGAGGTTTCCGACGACGACACCGCACTCCACACGTTGGTGGAGTGCTCAGCGTGGGCGAGTCAGCGCCGGGACCTCGTAGTGGGTCTGGGCGTGGATACCCTCTCGCTGGGGACCATGCTTCACGCCATGGTATCCAGCGGGAGTAGGTGGAACGCGGCCGTGTCCTTCTGCGAGCAAGTCATGCTCGCGAAGGAGGCGGCCGGGAGGGAGAGGGAGCGTACCCTCCCCGCCGAGTTCCGTAGTCGGCGGCCAGGCCGCCCCAGACTACGCGACTACGCCCAAGACTATCGTCCTCCATGATCGGGGCTTGAGGACGGCGGGATCGCCACCCACCGTCCTTACAGAAGCAGGCTAGAAGGGTTGCGTGCTGCGGGGCCTTCTAACGCCCGGCAACGGACGTTAGAGCGGCCGCGGCCTTGGGCCGCGGAATTAAAAAAAAAAAAAATGTCTTTGTTCTTATTCTACTTTATTGTTTCTATATTATTATCTAGGTTTATATTATTTTCCTTAGTTGCTTCTTATGCTTTTTTCTCTCTTTTCTGCTTTACAAGTCTATTATATAGTATATGACCGCCAACAATATACATTGCAAAGGTTAGGCAACATCTAGTCAGGCCGGTTTTAGTATGGGTGACTATTTCTTAAGACATTGAGACCCCTCCATGTCCATCTATGGCAGTCGTTACGTTAGATTAATTAAATTCAACGGTATTTTTAGTGTTTATCGATTTTGTCAATTTTTAATTTAAACCTACTGCTTTCCGTGTAATCGCCATTTCAATTTGATTTTATATCGACATTTAAAGTCGGTTCTTGTTATGTTTTTACTGATAAACTATTGGTATGTTGTATGATCACGGGGGATCAAGAGGGGCTCGTAGTCTAGTGGTAACCGATAATGTTAACACATTGCAAAGGTTAAGCAATATCGACTCAGGCCGGTCTTAGGATGGGTGACCATTTCTTAAGACATTGAGACCCCTCCGTGCCTCGGAGAGCACGTTAAGCCGTCGGTCCCGGTTGTCATACTAACATCTATGGCAGTCGTTAGGGGCAGTTGGAGCCCTAAATCATAAATCCGACCGGTCTAACTACAGAACTTCGATATCGCCCATGGGTTGTGAAGGTCAGAGGGCAGTCGCTTCACGGAAAATATCGAAGTTCAGCCGAATCGCAGTTAGACTGGAAAACCGACCCCAACTGAGTTGGGAAAAGGCTCGGTGAATGATGTTGTATGATCACATTCCAGATTAGGATGGTTTTATAATAATGTTCCTATAATTATCAAACTAGATTTTATAGAACAGTTCTTGAAGTATTTCGAACAAGGTTTACTCGCTTTAGTTATGATGATTAATGTCAAGTAGTAGGTAGGTAGTAATCGAGCACTACACAGACTACTTATCAAGAACTTGGAACTAGTCAATATAATTAATAATTATTATTTAACGTAATTGAGCAGGGTCTGTCTATTCGTTATCGGAAAAGCAACCTTCAAACGAAATATCCCACAGCTATCTGATATCTTCGACTTCGCCCGTTCTAATTCCCAATTCCTGCAAGAACACTATCTAGTGAAAAGTAATCCAAATAACTCCTTACAACATCAGCTATCTGCCAGAATAAGTTCTGTTAAAATCAGTAAATTTTACAGGCATATTTGTTTAGTGAATCATTCTGTAACTTAAACCATAAGAACTCGACCAAACATCCACCTAGTTGAATAGGAAACTTGAGTGACCGCCGACCGATGAATGTACTCGTACAATAGAATATTAATAGTGCTGAATTGTGGATCAATGCTATTAAAACATTTATACCTAATTGATACTAAAAGCAAACGCTTTTAGCTGCAGTATCGATATGCGAGTTATATGGAAATCTTGTTATGGACTGATTGCAGTTTTATAAAATTTTATATGAAAGATAATTGATATCGATTTTCTGATGCAGAATATTGTATTACCATTGGAGGTGGAAATATTGTATTTGTATTGTTTTATCTACACTATCATCACACGCTCTAATCAATACATTGAACACTTTTGAGTTCAATGTGTTGATTAGAGCATAGACATTAGGAATTATGATATCAAAGAAGGTTATCTAAAGTTATTGCACTTTTGTTAAACAATAAATATATAACCACAATGACCGTTTTAATTATTAGCGTATCGTCTCGTCTAGATTATTTAAGTTTATTTTACTGTACCTATGCTTTGTCTTATGTATAAAATTCTCGTGTCACAATGTTAGTTACCATACTCCTCCGAAACGGCTCTACCGATTTTTATGAAATTTTATATGCATATTCAGTAAGTCTGAGAATAGACTACTATCTATTTTTCATACCCCTAAATGATAAGTGCTGTCCACCGCTAACATTTATTTTTAATTCTTTGTATAATTTTTTTTACTAATGTGGCATTAAAAATACATACATACAACTCTAAATTTTCACCCTTCTATCACCAACCCCTATTTTTAATAGTCCCTATTTCCCTTGGTCACAACAGTTCTTATGAAAAAAAATGCGTTACAAAGCTCATCGGGACAGCTGTAGGTATATATACTTAGTGGCTCGTCTGTACATTTTTATCAAATTTAAACCAAAAAGATCTTAACAATATTTTATCATAATACTAAGTACGTTTACTTTCTTTGCCGTTACTTAGCACTGTTAACATAAAAGTGTTTTTTTTTTCATGTTGAACATCAGGATTACGATGATGCCTGGACTCGCTTAAGGTTATATAAGAACATAAGAACTTCTCGTTTCATTAAGAAGTAAGAGCTAAAATGGTTTTTGTAAATTTTTATCAAGGTAGCTATGTTTTGGTGTATAAGCACATCATTTGGTATTATAGTATTACTTACTTCATTTAGTTTTAATAAGAACAGGGAAAATTATTAGTTTAAGTAAACCTTGTAAAAGAAAAAGATTATTTTTTCTCTTAAAATTTTCATTTTGTTATGAAATTATTTACGAAGACAGTGTGTGGCAATTGGGATACAATATTGTACGATAAAAATGCTAATGCTATATAAAAAAAAATGGCGCTTTTGAGAAAAGAGAGAGAAAAATATACTGGCGGTATTGCATCTATCATTTATCCCCGAATAAGATCATCATCAACTTAGATGTTCCCAACCCTGTTGAGGTTCCCAAAGGAAATACAGAACACAAGTATTTCAGTGACCTCTTCTTTGCGCACTTTATTTTATAGTGCCTCGTTATAGGTAGGCGGCAAGCTTCTTGCAGTTCCGAACACTTTGGATACCTTCAATAGAGACTGGTTCATCTTCATCAGGTAGACGGGCTAGTAAAAGGATGACTTGGGCCCCAAATATGCTGGTAAAATCCTTTGGAACCCAACAACTACTGTAAATTACTGTCAAAACGAAGTAACAAAGGGCAATGACCAATATTGGTATACTTTATGTTTTTTCTTTCGCCAGAAATGAAACCTGTGTGATATGTTAGAGGATAATATAATAAATCAATAGCAAAAAAAAGCAGGTCTATCAACCGTAACCGAACGAAATTACACGGGCAAAGGTAGTAGTAGTTTTGCTAGTATATTTTTGTCACCTATTTTGTATATTGAATGAAACGGGAATAAAATTGCAATTGACACTTTGAGGTTTGGTCAACACGGCCGCATGTTTGCCGTGTGCTAACAGGTACAAAGAGTGACTCTCAGTCAAATTGGGTCCTCCGAGTGGTAATTTATTAACAATCGAAACAATAATATATCCAACATAAATTACCTAAATTAAATAAATCTAACTACTTTGCAATATTCCGCCACATGCAAATTACCCAACTCTCGTATTTATTCATGCACAAGTCCGCCCTCCAAACCCACTTAGGCCGAAAGAATAGAGAAATAATTTTGAAAATAGAATAAATATGAGAGTTGTGTTATCGTGCAAAAAATAATAAAAACCTCGACACGTGTTTCGCCCCCAACCAGGGGCATCATCAGGAGATGTCGATGGCTCGGCGCACGGCCACCGAATGAGCCACAACTCGTAAACTGCACCTATTTATATCCTAGGTTTTTTATTTCTACCCACAACCATAATACCAAATTATTTTATGTCTACCCACCACCGTTGTTTGAATGACGTATACCTACCCGCAGCAAAGGGGAAGAGGCGAAATTAAGTTGATCATTTAAAATATTAGGGTTCAAGCGTCTATGTTTGTAGATTTCTAATTGTTCCAAAACCGAAAGCCTCAGTCCTTTGTTGCAGGTGTGCAGAACGTCATAAGTGTGAGGATTAGGTAGGGAGTGACCGGAATCCAACAAATGTTTTGCGAAATGAGACCGTTCTGGGCGATTGTTTCTAAAAGCTGATATATGTTCTTTATACCGCGTCGCGAAGCTACGGCCGGTTTGGCCAATATAAACACCCTCACAATCCCCACACTTAAGCCTATACACACCAGACTTCCTGTCATCCCCAATTTTCTCCTTAACATTGCAAATGTTTCTCCGGATAGTGTTGTCCGTTCTAAACGCGACATGAATATTATTTTTACGTAAAATTTTGGCAACTTTATCAGATATCGGACCTAAATAAGTTAGACTAGCTCTATACCGATGGACGTCACGATCCGGGGGAACAGCATATAGTAAACTACGCGTAATTGAGGCTCGCCGCCTTCCAACTAAGTTGTCCACAAGCTTGGTACTGTAACCATTAGATTTAGCAATTTGATAAATAATATTTAATTCGCGGTTAAAATTTATTTGAGAAAGTGGAACCGAAAATAGCCTGTGAACATAGCTGTGGAAGGCGGCAAGCTTGTGCTGCCAAGGATGACAGGAAGTAGCAGGAATTACTGTGTCAGTATGAGTGGGTTTGCGAAAGATCCGGAATTCATGCCCACCCTCATTTCTAGTAATAGTCAAATCTAAGAAATTGATGGACCTATCCTTCTCTAACTCGAGTTTGAATTTGATTTTAGGGTGAACACTATTCAAATGAGATAAGAAATCCGTAAGTTCCACATCGGTGCCCCGCCAACACAACAATATATCGTCAACGTACCTATAATAATAATGGATGTTTTCGTTACCTACAATGTAACTATTTTCAAACCTATCCATAAAAACATCGGCCAGAAATGGGCTCAAAGGTGAACCCATCGCCAGTCCATGCTTAAATAGATAGTACTTGTTGTTGAATTGAAAATAGTTTTGGTTCATGCATAAAGAAGTTAAATCGATTAGCTCAGCCGCCTCCCCTGGATGTAGACGCTGTTTTTTAAAAAGATCTTTAAGTATTGTTAAACATTCCTCGTAAGGGACATTAGTAAACAAGTTATCGACATCCAGTGAAAGCAACCTTGCATTAGGGGGAAGCTTGATATCCCGTATACGATTGATTAAGTCAGTCGTATTTTTAATACTATAACGAGGCGAAAAGGCAGTCTTCCCCCTAAGGATGTTATTAAGTGATTTTGCTAGATCATATGACGGGGAACCGATGCTGGACACCACCGGGCGGATGGGGACGCCTTCCTTGTGGATCTTTGGCAAACCGTATAATATTGGAGGTCGTGGATTCATTGGTATAACTTTGTCGTATTTCCCATTGTCAAAAACAAAGCGGGTACTTTTAACTAATTCTTTCAAATCGTTAGAAAACTTTTTAGTGGGGTCCGATCGTAGTACCACAAAGTCGTCGGTCTGTAGAACATCATCGACTTTCTGGTTATAGTCATCACGCTCCAAGACAACAATGCTGTTGCCTTTATCGGAGTTAGCGATGACCAAACCAGAGCCGACAATCCTCCGCCGCAACGACCCTGCAGTAATAGAATCGGGAGAGGGTCTGTCTGTCTGTGTGTGTAAGGATGTTTTAATATGATGGGATACTAAGTTTTTGATACTATCCTTGGAATCAGACTTACTAAGGATAATAGCAACCTCTGAATCCACGGCCAGTGTTTCCAGTGACCTCTCATTGATTTTGCGGGGGATATTATACTTAAAGCCTTTATTTAATAGACTAAGTTCATTGTGTGTGAATTGAGTACTAGTGAGATTTGTAACGCGTGGATGAAATGAAGAGGTCCCTGAATCTTGATTTGTCCTACCCCTAGTTAAGTTGTTGAGTTTATCACGTTGACGTAGGTACCTCTTATGTACCTCCATCGACGCGATATCCCTAGCTTTTTCGTCCAGAATGTCAAATTCAACACAGTGCAAGGAGAAAGCTAATTCAGTATGTAAAACTTTTAAATGTAATTTTAAATTATCCCTAACCGAAAACCAAAGTCTTGACTCTTCGTTGAGCCAAATTTTTTGAGCCCGGTTTACTGCTATTGACGCGGCAAAGCTTTTACTACGCGACCGTATCTGAATATAATCGGGTATTATATTCAGATGTTTGCACTGTTGGTTGAACCAAACATTCTGAACAGCAATTCGGTGCAGTTTAGTGAGTTTAATATATAGTTTTGCCTGACAAGCTATGCTGGCTGTTTTTATAAAGTTAATACTATCAGGCGTTACTTTTCGGAAGTCCATAGTTAAATTAAATAAATCTAACTACTTTGCAATATTCCGCCACATGCAAATTACCCAACTCTCGTATTTATTCATGCACAAATCCGCCCTCCAAACCCACTTAGGCCGAAAGAATAGAGAAATAATTTTGAAAATAGAATAAATATGAGAGTTGTGTTATCGTGCAAAAAATAATAAAAACCTCGACACGTGTTTCGCCCCCAACCAGGGGCATCATCAGGAGATGTCGATGGCTCGGCGCACGGCGACCGAATGAGCCACAACTCGTAAACTGCACCTATTTATATCCTAGGTTTTTTATTTCTACCCACAACCATAATACCAAATTATTTTATGTCTACCCACCACCGTTGTTTGAATGACGTATACCTACCCGCAGCAAAGGGGAAGAGGCGAAATTAAGTTGATCATTTAAAATATTAGGGTTCAAGCGTCTATGTTTGTAGATTTCTAATTGTTCCAAAACCGAAAGCCTCAGTCCTTTGTTGCAGGTGTGCAGAACGTCATAAGTGTGAGGATTAGGTAGGGAGTGACCGGAATCCAACAAATGTTTTGCGAAATGAGACCGTTCTGGGCGATTGTTTCTAAAAGCTGATATATGTTCTTTATACCGCGTCGCGAAGCTACGGCCGGTTTGGCCAATATAAACACCCTCACAATCCCCACACTTAAGCCTATACACACGAGAGTTGGGTAATTTGCATGTGGCGGAATATTGCAAAGTAGTTAGATTTATTTAATTTAACTATGGACTTCCGAAAAGTAACGCCTGATAGTATTAACTTTATAAAAACAGCCAGCATAGCTTGTCAGGCAAAACTATATATTAAACTCACTAAACTGCACCGAATTGCTGTTCAGAATGTTTGGTTCAACCAACAGTGCAAACATCTGAATATAATACCCGATTATATTCAGATACGGTCGCGTAGTAAAAGCTTTGCCGCGTCAATAGCAGTAAACCGGGCTCAAAAAATTTGGCTCAACGAAGAGTCAAGACTTTGGTTTTCGGTTAGGGATAATTTAAAATTACATTTAAAAGTTTTACATACTGAATTAGCTTTCTCCTTGCACTGTGTTGAATTTGACATTCTGGACGAAAAAGCTAGGGATATCGCGTCGATGGAGGTACATAAGAGGTACCTACGTCAACGTGATAAACTCAACAACTTAACTAGGGGTAGGACAAATCAAGATTCAGGGACCTCTTCATTTCATCCACGCGTTACAAATCTCACTAGTACTCAATTCACACACAATGAACTTAGTCTATTAAATAAAGGCTTTAAGTATAATATCCCCCGCAAAATCAATGAGAGGTCACTGGAAACACTGGCCGTGGATTCAGAGGTTGCTATTATCCTTAGTAAGTCTGATTCCAAGGATAGTATCAAAAACTTAGTATCCCATCATATTAAAACATCCTTACACACACAGACAGACAGACCCTCTCCCGATTCTATTACTGCAGGGTCGTTGCGGCGGAGGATTGTCGGCTCTGGTTTGGTCATCGCTAACTCCGATAAAGGCAACAGCATTGTTGTCTTGGAGCGTGATGACTATAACCAGAAAGTCGATGATGTTCTACAGACCGACGACTTTGTGGTACTACGATCGGACCCCACTAAAAAGTTTTCTAACGATTTGAAAGAATTAGTTAAAAGTACCCGCTTTGTTTTTGACAATGGGAAATACGACAAAGTTATACCAATGAATCCACGACCTCCAATATTATACGGTTTGCCAAAGATCCACAAGGAAGGCGTCCCCATCCGCCCGGTGGTGTCCAGCATCGGTTCCCCGTCATATGATCTAGCAAAATCACTTAATAACATCCTTAGGGGGAAGACTGCCTTTTCGCCTCGTTATAGTATTAAAAATACGACTGACTTAATCAATCGTATACGGGATATCAAGCTTCCCCCTAATGCAAGGTTGCTTTCACTGGATGTCGATAACTTGTTTACTAATGTCCCTTACGAGGAATGTTTAACAATACTTAAAGATCTTTTTGAAAAACAGCGTCTACATCCAGGGGAGGCGGCTGAGCTAATCGATTTAACTTCTTTATGCATGAACCAAAACTATTTTCAATTCAACAACAAGTACTATCTATTTAAGCATGGACTGGCGATGGGTTCACCTTTGAGCCCATTTCTGGCCGATGTTTTTATGGATAGGTTTGAAAATAGTTACATTGTAGGTAACGAAAACATCCATTATTATTATAGGTACGTTGACGATATATTGTTGTGTTGGCGGGGCACCGATGTGGAACTTACGGATTTCTTATCTCATTTGAATAGTGTTCACCCTAAAATCAAATTCAAACTCGAGTTAGAGAAGGATAGGTCCATCAATTTCTTAGATTTGACTATTACTAGAAATGAGGGTGGGCATGAATTCCGGATCTTTCGCAAACCCACTCATACTGACACAGTAATTCCTGCTACTTCCTGTCATCCTTGGCAGCACAAGCTTGCCGCCTTCCACAGCTATGTTCACAGGCTATTTTCGGTTCCACTTTCTCAAATAAATTTTAACCGCGAATTAAATATTATTTATCAAATTGCTAAATCTAATGGTTACAGTACCAAGCTTGTGGACAACTTAGTTGGAAGGCGGCGAGCCTCAATTACGCGTAGTTTACTATATGCTGTTCCCCCGGATCGTGACGTCCATCGGTATAGAGCTAGTCTAACTTATTTAGGTCCGATATCTGATAAAGTTGCCAAAATTTTACGTAAAAATAATATTCATGTCGCGTTTAGAACGGACAACACTATCCGGAGAAACATTTGCAATGTTAAGGAGAAAATTGGGGATGACAGGAAGTCTGGTGTGTATAGGCTTAAGTGTGGGGATTGTGAGGGTGTTTATATTGGCCAAACCGGCCGTAGCTTCGCGACGCGGTATAAAGAACATATATCAGCTTTTAGAAACAATCGCCCAGAACGGTCTCATTTCGCAAAACATTTGTTGGATTCCGGTCACTCCCTACCTAATCCTCACACTTATGACGTTCTGCACACCTGCAACAAAGGACTGAGGCTTTCGGTTTTGGAACAATTAGAAATCTACAAACATAGACGCTTGAACCCTAATATTTTAAATGATCAACTTAATTTCGCCTCTTCCCCTTTGCTGCGGGTAGGTATACGTCATTCAAACAACGGTGGTGGGTAGACATAAAATAATTTGGTATTATGGTTGTGGGTAGAAATAAAAAACCTAGGATATAAATAGGTGCAGTTTACGAGTTGTGGCTCATTCGGTCGCCGTGCGCCGAGCCATCGACATCTCCTGATGATGCCCCTGGTTGGGGGCGAAACACGTGTCGAGGTTTTTATTATTTTTTGCACGATAACACAACTCTCATATTTATTCTATTTTCAAAATTATTTCTCTATTCTTTCGGCCTAAGTGGGTTTGGAGGGCGGACTTGTGCATGAATAAATACGAGAGTTGGGTAATTTGCATGTGGCGGAATATTGCAAAGTAGTTAGATTTATTTAATTTAACTATGGACTTCCGAAAAGTAACGCCTGATAGTATTAACTTTATAAATTACCTAATTTCAAAAAATAACTGCCTGATTAAACAACAATAGCAATTTATTAAACACTCTCTAACTTGGTTCGGTTACGGTTGGTAGACTTAGTTTGACAATTGATATCTCATACACTCCTCTAACATATGCTTGACGTTTCACCTCTGATGAAAAAAAAAATATACCAGTTATGTATGGAAAATGGTCATTCCCCTTTATTTCCTTATTGGGTTCAACTTTTAAAATGTTCTAGCGACATTGGCAATCTAATGAAGGCACTAACAACTTACAACTTCTAAGTTGGAAAACTACTAAACTACTTTACTCTCAGAAAGTTGGAATGCGGTTTACGAAATTAAATGACGAATCGAAACTTATTCTTAGAAGTGTTAGTTGCTCCTTCGTCAACTTGGTACTTAACATAGAGATTAAATTAAGAAGCTCTGTGATTAAGACCATTTGTTGGTTTGTAACTCACATTTCCAATATTACTAGTACTTATGTTTTTTTTTTTAATAATATATTTTTTTTGTAATACGACTCGTTATAAGACTCGTTAGTCTTAAGTTTATAATTACTAGTATGATTTGATACATCAAATCATACTAGTAATTACTATTACTTAGCAGTTTCTCTAGGTGTCCCATTATTATGTTACCGAACGTCTCTTACTAGTAGTATTTTTATAGCTCTAATAAAACTGCCCGGACTGTAAAGACAGTATGTCAGTCCTGACTGTTGGAATTCAGGTTCGGATTACAGAGTAGAACTTTCATTTCGGCAATAATTAGCACTGGATAGAGCCTACCTACTACAATTTTTTTATCCTACTAGGATCTATCCATCCAAAGGTTGTCTTGTAGAAATTGCTTTACTTTTAAGCTCGTGGTATGAATTAATACTGTATTGGCGTACAATAACACACACATATCACGCATACATAACGGAAGGGGCAGGCAGAGGGGCACCACACACCCGAAATCTGCCAGTATTTTCAGTCTCACGTAATAGGGGGCAAGCCTATTGCCGTCACCGGGCACACATATAATGGGTTATGTCCAAAATGGCCGAATGAAGTTAATAAAAAGTAGCGTACTATAAAGCATAGTTATTATCATAACATAGTATAAAACAAAATCGCTTCCCGCTGTCTGTGTGTCTATGTGTGTATATTTTAGTGTGTCCCTATACACACAATAATATATACACACACACCGAGTTCTGTTACTGGCGAGTCCCTTTGCAGGCTCCAAATGTTTCTGTGTTGTAGAGATTTGGGCATATTTGACAAAGTCTCTGATGAGACTTCAGTGTATCAGCTTATAGACATTAGTCTATAAGCTGTTGCACCGCACCGCGTGTAGGTGATGTTTTGTAACTCAGAGATTTTGATAAATAGATGTCCGTCTTCATTGGTTTTACATTAATCTTCGATCACTTCAATTTTGCACACTTGACTGCCTCGATAATGACACCTACTAAATGTACAGTACATTTAACAATCACTGCGCAACGAATCGGCTGAAGAATGTGAACATAAAAATGATGGTATTTTATTAGAACTTGTTTCGGAAACTTTTGGATAAGCAATCATTTTAGTTTGTCTTTATAACTAAACGCAAAATGAATTTTAATTTGGGTGTAATCAGAAATTAGACAAACGAAAATATAATTTAGAAGATGTGTTATTGTTATTATCTACCTCTATACATATAGGTACTGAGATTTGATTGTTTGTTTGTTTCTCTGCATTGTATAGGCTCCAAAACTACTAGACTGATTTCAAAGGTCTAACCTTCCTCAAGAACCATACTATCCTATCATTGATGAAAACAGCATGATTATCGGTGTATTACTTTTAGAGTTCATCGCAAACAAACAGACGCGGCGGAGAACTTTATTTTATACTAGCTGTTGCCCGCAGCTCCGCCTGCGTGTTACTTTAGATCTACATAACTTTTTTATTAAAAAATCAAATCGTTTCTGAGATTAGCGTGTTCAAACATTCAGACAAACAGACAAAAGTTCTAAAAACCATTATTTTGGGTTTTATTGCGTTCATAGAGCCCCCCCCCCCCACCAGTTTATCTATTATATCTTCTATAATATTTTCTATTATACCATAAAAATTCACCTTAAGTTACGAAAATAATAATAATAATAATTTGTCAAATATGCCCAAATCTCTACAACACAGAAACATTTGGAGCCTGCAAAGGGACTCGCCAGTAACAGAACTCGGTGTGTGTGTATATATTATTGTGTGTATAGGGACACACTAAAATATACACACATAGACACACAGACAGCGGGAAGCGATTTTGTTTTATACTATGTTATGATAATAACTATGCTTATATATAAATGATAACAACATCATGTCAATCTCTCAAAATGGATGTAGAAGTAGGGCTCGTGGCACTAAAGAGCTCCTAATTATGGATATGATTATTAGCCAACAGGTACGCCGTAACCACAAGGATTTGGCGACATGCTGGATAGATTACAAGAAGGCTTATGACTCTGTGCCTCATACATGGCTTCGGAGGGTGCTGGAGTTGTATAAGATTGATGCAACTCTATGTACCTTCTTAGGGGCATGTATGGGGCAATGGAAGACAGTCTTGTGCTATTCAGGGTGTCGACGAACTTGTGGTAATGGTGGACCGATAAAAATCGAACGTGGTATATTCCAGGGCGATAGTCTGAGTCCATTATGGTTTTGTCTGGCCCTGAACCCTCTTAGCACTTTGCTGGAGAATTCAGGCCTAGGGTATCGGTTGCGGAAGGATGGTCAGGTTTTATCTCACCTTCTCTACATGGATGATTTGAAATTACTTACCCCAAACAATCACCAACTGATGGCACTACTAAAGGTAACAGAAACCTTTAGTAGCTCTATCAGAATGGAGTTTGGCGTGGACAAGTGTGCGATCATGCATGTAAAGAAGGGTGAGGTAGTGGAGTCCGAAAGAACACAACTTTCGGATTCGACTCAACTTAGGTCTCTTTCCGCAACCGATACTTATAAATACCTGGGTATGTCACAAGCGTTGGGCATTTTAGAGACTGCTATGAAACAATCATTGAGGGAACGCTTCTTTGGCCGCCTGAGAAAAGTACTTAATAGTCTTTTATCGGGCGGTAACAAGGTGCGAGCCTACAATGGTTGGGTCATGCCAGTCTTGATGTACTCGTTTGGCATACTCAGATGGACTCAGACAGAACTTGACGCTCTGGATAGAAAAGTCCGTACACTACTCACTACATACCGAATGCATCATCCGCGTTCATCTGTAATGAGATTGTACATACCGCGGAAGTGTGGGGGCCGTGGCTTTCTTAATGCTAAGACCCTTCACAACCGTGAGGTGTGCAATCTCAGGGAATACTTCCTGCAGGTGGACGAGGATTTGCATCGTGATGTTGTTGCTGTAGACAATGGACTGACCCCGCTCGGTTTGGCTAAAGAGAACTGGCGCAAACCTGTGATACTGAATACTAATGACCGCATGGATGTATGGAAGAGTAAAGAGCTACATGGACGCTTTTATCAGGCCCTACACGGACCTGATATTGATTTTAAATCATCTATATCCTGGCTACGATTCGGAGACCTATTTGGTGAAACCGAAGGTTTTGTCTTTGCAATTATGGACGAAGTTGTTATGACGAAGAACTACCGGAGGTATATTCTGAAGGATGGTACGGTTGACATATGTCGGGCATGCCACCGTCCCGGTGAATCCCTTAGACACATTATATCTGGTGGTTCCAGTCTGGCCAACGGAGAATATTTGCATAGACATAACCAAGTAGCTAGGATCGTCCATCAACAGCTTGCTCTGAAGTACAAACTCGTGGATTCAGAAGTGCCATATTACAAGTATGTGCCTGACCCAGTTCTCGAAAATGATCATATCACATTGTACTGGGACCGATCTATTATCACGGACAGGACTATTGTTGCAAATAGGCCTGATATAGTGATAGTAGATCGGTTAGAGCGCCGTGCAATAATAGTTGATATTACTATTCCGCATGATTGCAATCTCGTGAAAGCGGAAAAAGACAAACAAGTAAAGTACTTGGATTTGGCCCACGAGATTGTCGACATGTGGCATGTAAGCTCAGCTGTTATTGTACCGATAGTCGTTTTCGTGCATGGACTGATCGCCAAGAGCCTCGACCAATACCTACAGAGGCTCTCGTTAGACAGTTGGGTCAAGGGGCTGATGCAGAAGGCAGTGTTACTCGACACGGCACGCATCGTGAGGAAATTCTTGTCTCTGGAGCCCTAACCACCGGTAGCTTGGTCCTTGTACTCGATACCGGTGGGGCGCTATTTTTTATATTTTTAAATATATTTGTATTTTTTTTTATAGATTTATTTAAAAATGTACTAAATATGTATCAAGTTAAATAAAGGAAATAATAATATTATTATTATTATATCGTTTATTCATTTATATTCTTATTTTATACATTTTTAAATACATTTATAAAAAACACAAATACATTTAAAAATATAAAAAATAGTGACCCACCAGTAGCGGAGTAGGACCCAAACTACAACAAATTCTACTACAACTACGACAAATCGAGGTACTTGCTAAGTTTGTCCTTCTCTGCCTTCACGAGATTCTCGTCATGCGGGACGGCGATATCGACGAGCACTGCCCGACGCTGGGTCCGATCAACCAACACGATATCGGGCCTATTGGCAACAATAGTCCTGTCCGTGATGATTGATCGGTCCCAGTAGAGCAATGCACGACCATTCTCAAGAACTGGCACTGGTGTGTACTTATAGTACGGTACTTCAAACTCAATAAGGCCATATTGAAGAGCAAGTTGCTGGTGGATGATCCTGGCTACTTGATTGTGCCTATGCAAGTACTCGGTGTTAGCAAGATACGAACAACCGGAAATAATATGGCGAAGTGATTCACCAGGACGGTGGCATGCTCGACAAATGTCGACCGTACCGTCCTTCGTGATGTATTTCCGATAGTTGTTCGTCTTGATAACCTCATCTGCAATTGCACAGGCAAAACCTTCAGTTTCCCCAAAGAGGTCCCCAAAACGTAGCCAGTTCACCGAAGCGAGCAGGTCTACGTCGGGTCCTGTTAAGACCCGGTAGAACCGCCCGTGTAGCTCCTTACTCTTCCATACGTCCCTACGGTCTTCAGTACCTAGCACCTTTGGTTTACGCCAGTTCTCGTTAGCCAAGGAAAGAGGTGTTAGGCCCTTGTCAACCATCACGACATCGCAATGAATGTCACACCCGTTCTGTAGAAAGTAATCTCTCAGACTGCACACTTCACGGTTGTGGAGGTTCTTGGCATTCAAAAAGCCTCGACCCCCCCACTTCCGCGGAATGTACAGTCTCATGACAGAAGATCGTGGGTGTAAGATTCGATGCAATGTCAGTTGTTGACGGACTCGCCTATCCAGGGCGTCTAGTTCCGTTTGAGTCCACCTAAGTATGCCAAAGGAGTATAACAATAAAGGTATCACCCAACCGTTGAAAGCCCGCATTTTGTTACCACCGGACAAAGAACTGTTAAGAACTTTTGTCAGGCGGCCAAAAAAACGTTCTTTCACCGATTTCTTAATATCCTCTACCGCTATACCCAATGACTCTGACATACCTAGGTATTTGTATGTTTCGGTCTCGGAGAGAGATCTGAGAGTTATTATCTCAGAAAGTTGTAAATTCGGTGAATTTACAACCTTCCCCCGTTGTACATGCATAACCGCACAATTATCAACACCGAACTCCATCTTAATGGCATTACTAAAAACTTCCGTAGTTTTTAATAATGTCACTAAATCTTGGTGCTTCAATGTGAACAGTTTGAGGTCATCCATGTACATCAGGTGAGATATAACCTCACCCCCTCTACGAAACCGATAGCCTAGCCCTGAATCCTTCAGCAATGTGCTAAGTGGATTCAGTGCTAAACAAAACCACAATGGACTCAAACTGTCGCCCTGGAATATACCACGCTCGATCCTTATCAAGCCTTGCGGGTCAGAGGCGTGCCCACCACTACCTGGTTGACGAAGGACTGTGGTCCACTGCCCCATACACGAGACTAAGAAGGATTTAAGAGTCGGATTAATTTTATACAACTCTAAAATCCTCCTCAGCCATGAATGAGGCACCGAATCATAGGCCTTCTTGTAGTCAATCCAGGCAGTAGAGAGGGCGCCCCTACTCCGCTTGACTTGTTGGCTAATGGCCATATCAATGAGGAGTAGCTCCTTAGTGCCACGAGACCCAGCCCTACATCCATTCTGAGCGTTATCTAAGATATTATTAGATACTATGTGCGAGTTTATTTTACTTCTCAGAATAGATGTAAGGAGCTTGTAGATGGTAGGTAAGCAAGTGATGGGTCTATAGTTTTTAGGTTCCGTGGTACTACCTGATTTATGGAGCAGGAAGGTGATGCCAGTGGTCATGAAAGCGGGTAAGGAACCAGACTCGAGGGCTTCTTGATACTGTGTTGCCAAGCGTTCATGCGAGCTCTGAACCCACTTTATCCAAAAGTTGTGCAATCCATCCGGCCCAGGACTCTTCCAGTTCGGGGCCGTACGAATTGCACAACTAACGTCTTCGTAGTATATGGTAATAGACTCCATGGGTTCGATGGTATTGCATTCACGCTCGACGACACGGATCCAGTCGCCCTCCGAATGTTCGACGGGCACCGACCATATGTCACGCCAGAATTGATTCATGGTGTGAGCATCTGGCAGTTGTCCGTCGCTCAAACGTTGTCCAGTTCCCTCCCACTCTCGGTACACCTTCCTTTGGTCACTTTGGAAGATGTGATTCTGCCAGTATCTATTTACACGCTCTCTATAACGACGGATACGGCTTGCCCATGCATACACTTTCTGTTTCAGAAAGTCAATACGTTCCGTGACATTGGCTAAGTATTGCTGGGGACGAATACCGGTCCCAGCAAATGCCTGAGTCACGAAACGCATGACCCGGGGACGACTATTTCCCCGGCTGAAAGAGATAAGCTTTGCAATGAGAGTCCTAAATGTGCCGATACGTCGCTCGATTCTTGCCTGCCATACGGGAACACCATCCGGTCGTGGTGCACGGTTAACTTCAGGGAATTTAACGCGTGCAACACGACAAGCGGCAATCGCTCCACAGTAAAGAATCGAGTGAGTATCAAGCAAATCACTGCTAGTCCGTAAGTACGGTTCTAGCAATGCATTTAGGGCTCCCATCAACGCCAGATTTCGCTTATGCATTGGCAAGCGTGGTAGCCGCGGTCTAGAATTAGGTATAAACCTATACTGCGAGATCACATCTTCCAAAGTACTCCTCAATTGCTCGCTTACCTGGATAGACGTATCACTCGTATCATTTTCTGCGTCGAATGCGGGTTCCGCTAACGTCGCACTTGTAGCAACCGTCTGTGTCACAGGTGACGGTGCTCTCGTTGACACTGGAGCTGTACGAGTAGATAATACTTCCAGGCGTAGTCGATCAAGCACAGATTGATCCAACAACTTACATCGTTGGATAGCCCGCACTTGATCCGATAGTCGTTGGACGGCAACGGTAATTGTTGGTTCAAGAGCCTGAAACAAAGGAAGCATCCTTGAACGATACGCAGTCAGGTTGGTTTCCCCATCTGTAGCCTCATAATATGCCCGCATAACGTTTTCATTGATGGATGAAGTCCATCGCATGCGGTGCACAATACCACCGGTAGTGGGGACCCTACTCGAAGCTGGTAGGCTTCGGGGCCCCAAACTGCTCGGCGGCCGGCCTCTCCCTCGCCGGCGTACAGGTGTTGGCGACTACGGCGGAGAGAAATACTCGTCACTTGAAGAGCTCGACGCCTCAGCGAGCACCTGTGTCAGCGATGTGCGGTCCGGTGCCTGCGAGGCGGAGTTTAGTGACGAGTCCGGGGGTGTTATTTGCGCATTTCTGCTTCTGGCTCTTGTTTGCATCTCACAATCACTTCATATTGTTTGACCATAATATTGAATGTGATGTTGATATATTTGAATTAATTGAATGACATGTGTCAAATCTTCGTTGCATATTTTGTAGACTATGTTTATTGTTCTAAAGTTCTAAAATATTATAAAATCCTTTATGTATTGACTTTTTGCTGATATTATTATGAAATCTGAAGTAATTGTAGAAATTTAGGTAATAATATATGAATAAAAATATTAAAATATTTTAAGAATGAAAATGATGTCTGAGACGTTCAGAGTTGCCAGGATTATTATTATTATTATTATTTCGTTTATTTAATAACATTCTTCCGAATTCTGACGAATCTAAATAATTTTCTGAAAATTTCAAAGATAATAAACGTTATTTTATTTTTATATTTTTTTATTTTCTTATTTTATACATTTTTAAATAGATTTATAAAAAACACAAATACATTTAAAAATATAAAAAATAGTGTCCCACCAGTAGCGGAGTAGGACCCAAACTACCGGCGGTGGAGGCTACAGACTAAGAAATTAAATTATTATTATTATATCGTTTATTCATTTCTATTCTTATTTTATACATTTTTAAATACATTTATTATTATTATTCCCTTTATTACATTTTATTACATATTTACTATATTTTTAAATAAACTTATAAAAAACACAAATATATTTAAAAATATAAAAAAATAGTGACCCACCGGTATCGAGTACAGTGACCAAGCTACCGGTGGTTAGGGCTCCAGAGATAGGAACTTCCGCACAATACGGGCCGTATCCAACAGAACCGCCTTCTGCATCAAGCCCTTGACCCAGCTGCCTAACGCGAGCCTCTGTAGGTGGTGGTCGAGGCTCTTGGCTATTAAACCATGGGCAGATACGACTATCGGAACAATAATCGCCGAATCCACATCCCACATGTCGACAATCTCGTGAGCTAAGTCCAAATATTTAATTTGTTTATCTTTTTCTGCTTTCACGAGATTCTCGTCATGCGGTACAGTGATATCGACAATTATTGCAAGGCGTTTTAATCGATCTATTATCACTATATCTGGTTTGTTGGCTATAATAGTCCTATCAGTGATAATAGACCGATCCCAATACAATGTAGCATGGCCATTTTCAAGAACTGGGTCGGGCACATACCTGTAATAAGGTATCTCTAAGTCAACAAGGTTATATTTTAGAGCAAGTTGTTGGTGGATAATCCTGGCTACTTGGTTGTGTCTGTGCAAATACTCACCGTTCGCAAGACGGGAACAACCAGAGATAATATGTCTTAAAGATTCTCCGGGACGATGACATGCCCGACAGATGTCTAGCGTCCCATCTTTGACAATAAATCTCCGATAGTTATTCGTCATCATAACTTCGTCAGTGATTGCACAGATGAAACCTTCAGTTTCTCCAAAGAGATCACCGAAACGTAACCAGGATATGGAAGCTGTAAAATCAACATCGGGCCCGTGTAGAGCCCGATAAAAACGACCGTGAAGCTCTTTGCTCTTCCATATTTCCTTGCGATCAGATACACCTAGTATTACCGGTTTGCGCCAGTTCTCTTTAGCTAGGGAGAGTGGGGTCAGTCCGTTATCAATTGCCACGACATCTCGATGCAGACCCACATCCACCTGTAAGAAGTACTCTCTAAGGTTGCATATCTCACGGTTATGGAGACTCTTAGCGTTTAAAAATCCTCGACCTCCACATTTCCGTGGGATATACAACCTCATTACTGACGAACGTGGGTGGTGCATTCGGTATGAAGTCAATAGACAACGTACCTTTCTATCCAGAGCTTCTAATTCGGTCTGAGTCCATCTAAGTATGCCAAAAGAGTATACTAAGACTGGCATGGCCCAGCCGTTAACAGCCCGTACCTTGTTACCGCCTGACAAGAGACTTTTCAATACTTTCTTCAGGCGGCCAAAGAAACGGTCCTGCAACGTCCGTTTCATGTCAATCTCAGCAATACACAGAGTTTGGGACATACCTAGATATTTGTAGGTTTCGGTTGCGGAGAGCGACTCAAATTGTGTGAAATCCGAAAGACTGACTCCTTCAGATTCCACAATCCCGCCCTTTTTCACATGCATGACCGCACACTTATCTACCCCGAACTCCATACTGATAGCCTTACTAAAAGTTTCAGTAACTTTTAGTAAACCCATCAATTCGGGGCCATTAGGGGCAAATAACTTTAGGTCATCCATGTAAAAAAGGTGGGATAAAATTTGACCCCCTCTCCGCATCCGATAGCCTAACCCTGAACCCTCTAGTAGCGTACTGAGAGGATTCAGTGCTAGGCAAAACCATAACGGACTCAGACTATCGCCCTGGAATATTCCTCTCTCGATCCCTATTGGTACACCACCTCCTAGAATCTGACGACATCCTGGATAAACCAAAACCGTATTCCATTGTCTCATACATGACCTCAAAAAGGTGCACAGAGTTGCATCAATTTTATACAACTCCAGCACCTTTAGAAGCCATGTATGAGGTACAGAATCATACGCTTTTTTGTAGTCAATCCAGCATGTCGCAAGGTTCTTACGGTTGCGACGTACCTGCTGACAAACAGCCATGTCAAGAATAAGGAGCTCTTTAGTACCACGTGCCCCACTTTTACATCCATTCTGAGAGATGGACAATATATTGTTGTTTTCTATATGTGAATACATTTTGACTCTCAGAATAGATGTAAAAAGTTTGTATATAGTTGGTAAACAAGTAATGGGTCTGTAATTTTTGGGGTCTGTGGTACCACCAGATTTATAAAGAAGGTGAGTAACTCCGGTAGTCATAAAAGATGGAAGCGACGCTAACTCAAGGGATGACTGGAAGCAAGATGCCAAGCAGGTGTGCGAGCTACGGAACCATTTTAGCCAAAAGTTGTGCAGTCCGTCCGGTCCAGCTGATTTCCAATTTGGTAACGAACGAACTGCACAACCAATATCATCTTCAGATATGGTTATAGGTTCCATAGCTTGTATTGGTTCACACGCCCGCTCTACATCCCCAATCCACCCACCCTGCGTATGACTGACGGGTGTCGACCAAATGTTTTTCCAAAAGGCAACTGTAGCATCAGCATCAGGTAGACTCCCATCAGTCACATCTGAATCAGGTCGCTCCCACCTTCTGTATACCCACCTCTCGTCTTTTTGGAACAAGCGATTTTGTGTATATCTGTCTACTCTCTTTTTATATCGCCTTATACGGTTTGCCCACGCATAGATTTTCTGCTTCAGGAAATCAATGCGCTCCGTGACCCGTACAGAGTATTCACGGGGACTCACGTTGGTTCCCGCGAATGCCCGGGTCACGAAGCGCATGACTCTCGGGCGTGTATTGCCCGTCCTGAAGCAGTGTAGCTTGCCTATGAGCACCCTAGCCTCGGTAATGTGATGTTCAATCCTGCATTGCCAAGCTGGTACTGTAGGTCTTGGTCGAGCAGCTGATTCTTGCTTATTAAATTTAACACCAGCTACTCGACATACTGTAACAGCCGCACAATACAGGATTGAATGCGCATCAGTGAGATCATCACAATTGAGAAAATAAGATTTTAAAATCGAGTCTAGGGCACACACTAGCGCTATATTTTTTCTATGCGTGGGCAAACGTGGAAGCCGCGGTCTACACTGAATAGGGACAGATCTAAACTCACCAATCGCTTGTTCCAAAACGCTCCTTAATTCATCATTGCACTGGATACTTACAGATGTAGCAGCATCATTTACTTCTTCATTAACTGTTAAGACGGGAGGTATTTCATTTTCTACTGTAGTGGAGTTACGGTTACTATGTAATGAAGAAGGGATGATACTGCTACATGCTTCTAAGCGTAGCCTCTCAAGTGCGGCGTCATCCAACAGATGACAGCGTTGTATGGCGCGCACCTGATCCGATAGGCGTTGTGCTGTTACGTTGACATCTGGTTCAAGTACCTGAAACAGGGGCAGCATGCGGACACGGTACGCAGTGAGGTTAATTCCTCCCTCTGTAGCCACAAAATATGCCCGCATCACGTTTTCGTTCATAGAGAGACTCCATCGAATGCGGTGCACATTACCACCGGTAGCGGGGTCCCTAATCGAAGCCGGAGGGCCTCGGGGTCCTAAGCCAGTCGGTGGCCGGCCTCTCCCCTGCCGACGTACAGGTGGAGGCGACGTCGGTGGGGAGAAAAACTCATCGCTGCTTGAGCTCGACGCCTCACCAGTAGCCACAATTGTCGGCGACTGTGAGGCGGAGCTGTGCGACGAGTCCGGGGATGGTGTAAGTGCTGTTTGCTTGGCACGTGCTCTGGTCAACATTCCTTTTACTTCTTCTCTTTGTTTTTTCTTGATTTAATTTATTTTCACTCATTATGCATATAGCACAGTGACAGTATATATTATGTCAAACTGTCAATGGTTTTAGATTTTCTGGATATTTCATGTTCTTGATTTTTTTCATGTTTTTATTTTCTATTTCGAAATATGTGTATATTGATTTAAAATGGTATTGGTCGAAATTATATTAGTATTTATACGTAAAATATTTGAATAAAATTGAGAGTAAGAAAAAAGTGTGACTTGTTCTTAGCAGTGTTGCCATTATTTATTATTTATTATTATTATTATTATTCCCTTTATTACATTTTATTACATATTTACTATATTTTTAAATAAACTTATAAAAAACACAAATATATTTAAAAATATAAAAAATAGTGACCCACCGGTATCGAGTACAGTGACCAAGCTACCGGTGGTTAGGGCTCCAGAGATAGGAACTTCCGCACAATACGGGCCGTATCCAACAGAACCGCCTTCTGCATCAAGCCCTTGACCCAGCTGCCTAACGCGAGCCTCTGTAGGTGGTGGTCGAGGCTCTTGGCTATTAAACCATGAGCAGATACGACTATCGGAACAATAATCGCCGAATCCACATCCCACATGTCGACAATCTCGTGAGCTAAGTCCAAATATTTAATTTGTTTATCTTTTTCTGCTTTCACGAGATTCTCGTCATGCGGCACAGTGATATCGACAATTATTGCAAGGCGTTTTAATCGATCTATTATCACTATATCTGGTTTGTTGGCTATAATAGTTCTATCAGTGATAATAGACCGATCCCAATACAATGTAGCATGGCCATTTTCAAGAACTGGGTCGGGCACATACCTGTAATAAGGTATCTCTAAGTCAACAAGATTATATTTTAGAGCAAGTTGTTGGTGGATAATCCTGGCTACTTGGTTGTGTCTGTGCAAATACTCACCGTTCGCAAGACGGGAACAACCAGAGATAATATGTCTTAAAGATTCTCCGGGACGATGACATGCCCGACAGATGTCTAGCGTCCCATCTTTGACAATAAATCTCCGATAGTTATTCGTCATCATAACTTCGTCAGTGATTGCACAGATGAAACCTTCAGTTTCTCCAAAGAGATCACCGAAACGTAACCAGGATACGGAAGCTGTAAAATCAACATCGGGCCCGTGTAGAGCCCGATAAAAACGACCGTGAAGCTCTTTGCTCTTCCATATTTCCTTGCGATCAGATACACCTAGTATTACCGGTTTGCGCCAGTTCTCTTTAGCTAGGGAGAGTGGGGTCAGTCCGTTATCAATTGCCACGACATCTCGATGCAGACCCACATCCACCTGCAAGAAGTACTCTCTAAGGTTGCATATCTCACGGTTATGGAGACTCTTAGCGTTTAAAAATCCTCGACCTCCACATTTCCGTGGGATATACAACCTCATTACTGACGAACGTGGGTGGTGCATTCGGTATGAAGTCAATAGACAACGTACCTTTCTATCCAGAGCTTCTAATTCGGTCTGAGTCCATCTAAGTATGCCAAAAGAGTATACTAAGACTGGCATGGCCCAGCCGTTAACAGCCCGTACCTTGTTACCGCCTGACAAGAGACTTTTCAATACTTTTTTCAGGCGGCCCAAGAAACGGTCTTGCAACGTCTGTTTCATGTCAGTCTCAGCAATACACAGAGTTTGGGACATACCTAGATATTTGTAGGTTTCGGTTGCGGAGAGCGACTCAAATTGTGTGAAATCCGAAAGACTGACTCCTTCAGATTCCACAATCCCGCCCTTTTTCGCATGCATGACCGCACACTTATCTACCCCGAACTCCATACTGATAGCCTTACTAAAAGTTTCAGTAACTTTTAGTAAAGCCATCAATTCGGGGTCATTAGGGGCAAATAACTTTAGGTCATCCATGTAAAAAAGGTGGGATAAAATTTGACCCCCTCTCCGCATCCGATAGCCTAACCCTGAACCCTCTAGTAGCGTACTGAGAGGATTCAGTGCTAGACAAAACCATAACGGACTCAGACTATCGCCCTGGAATATTCCTCTCTCGATCCCTATTGGTACACCACCTCCTAGAATCTGACGACATCCTGGATAAACCAAAACCGTATTCCATTGTCTCATACATGACCTCAAAAAGGTGCACAGAGTTGCATCAATTTTATACAACTCCAGCACCTTTAGAAGCCATGTATGAGGTACAGAATCATACGCTTTTTTGTAGTCAATCCAGCATGTTGCAAGGTTCTTTCGGTTGCGGCGTACCTGCTGACAAACAGCCATGTCAAGAATAAGGAGCTCTTTAGTACCACGTGCCCCACTTTTACATCCATTCTGAGAGATGGACAATATATTGTTGTTTTCTATATGTGAATACATTTTGACTCTCAGAATAGATGTAAAAAGTTTGTATATAGTTGGTAAACAAGTAATGGGTCTGTAATTTTTGGGGTCTGTGGTACCATCAGATTTATAAAGAAGGTGAGTAACTCCGGTAGTCATAAAAGATGGAAGCGACGCTAACTCAAGGGATGACTGGAAGCAAAATGCCAAGCAGGCGTGTGAGCTACGGAACCATTTTAGCCAAAAGTTGTGCAGTCCGTCCGGTCCAGCTGATTTCCAATTTGGTAGCGAACGAACTGCACAACCAATATCATCTTCAGATATGGTTATAGGTTCCATAGCTTGTATTGGTTCACACGCCCGCTCTACATCCCCAATCCACCCACCCTGCGTATGACTGACGGGTGTCGACCAAATGCTTTTCCAAAAGGCAACTGTAGCATCAGCATCAGGCAGACTCCCATCAGTCACATCTGAATCAGGTCGCTCCCACCTTCTGTATACCCACCTCTCGTCTTTTTGGAACAAGCGATTTTGTGTATATCTGTCTACTCTCTTTTTATACTTATTATTATTATTCCCTTTATTACATTTTATTACATATTTACTATATTTTTAAATAAACTTATAAAAAACACAAATATATTTAAAAATATAAAAAATAGTGACCCACCGGTATCGAGTACAGTGACCAAGCTACCGGTGGTTAGGGCTCCAGAGATAGGAACTTCCGCACAATACGGGCCGTATCCAACAGAACCGCCTTCTGCATCAAGCCCTTGACCCAGCTGCCTAACGCGAGCCTCTGTAGGTTGTGGTCGAGGCTCTTGGCTATTAAACCATGAGCAGATACGACTATCGGAACAATAATCGCCGAATCCACATCCCACATGTCGACAATCTCGTGAGCTAAGTCCAAATATTTAATTTGTTTATCTTTTTCTGCTTTCACGAGATTCTCGTCATGCGGCACAGTGATATCGACAATTATTGCAAGGCGTTTTAATCGATCTATTATCACTATATCTGGTTTGTTGGCTATAATAGTCCTATCAGTGATAATAGACCGATCCCAATACAATGTAGCATGGCCATTTTCAAGAACTGGGTCGGGCACATACCTGTAATAAGGTATCTCTAAGTCAACAAGGTTATATTTTAGAGCAAGTTGTTGGTGGATAATCCTGGCTACTTGGTTGTGTCTGTGCAAATACTCACCGTTCGCAAGACGGGAACAACCAGAGATAATATGTCTTAAAGATTCTCCGGGACGATGACATGCCCGACAGATGTCTAGCGTCCCATCTTTGACAATAAATCTCCGATAGTTATTCGTCATCATAACTTCGTCAGTGATTGCACAGATGAAACCTTCAGTTTCTCCAAAGAGATCACCGAAACGTAACCAGGATACGGAAGCTGTAAAATCAACATCGGGCCCGTGTAGAGCCCGATAAAAACGACCGTGAAGCTCTTTGCTCTTCCATATTTCCTTGCGATCAGATACACCTAGTATTACCGGTTTGCGCCAGTTCTCTTTAGCTAGGGAGAGTGGGGTCAGTCCGTTATCAATTGCCACGACATCTCGATGCAGACCCACATCCACCTGCAAGAAGTACTCTCTAAGGTTGCATATCTCACGGTTATGGAGACTCTTAGCGTTTAAAAATCCTCGACCTCCACATTTCCGTGGGATATACAACCTCATTACTGACGAACGTGGGTGGTGCATTCGGTATGAAGTCAATAGACAACGTACCTTTCTATCCAGAGCTTCTAATTCGGTCTGAGTCCATCTAAGTATGCCAAAAGAGTATACTAAGATTGGCATGGCCCAGCCGTTAACAGCCCGTAGCTTGTTACCGCCTGACAAGAGACTTTTCAATACTTTCTTCAGGCGGCCAAAGAAACGGTCCTGCAACGTCTGTTTCATGTCAATCTCAGCAATACACAGAGTTTGGGACATACCTAGATATTTGTAGGTTTCGGTTGCGGAGAGCGACTCAAATTGTGTGAAATCCGAAAGATTGACTCCTTCAGATTCCACAATCCCGCCCTTTTTCACATGCATGACCGCACACTTATCTACCCCGAACTCCATACTGATAGCCTTACTAAAAGTTTCAGTAACTTTTAGTAAAGCCATCAATTCGGGGCCATTAGGGGCAAATAACTTTAGGTCATCCATGTAAAAAAGGTGGGATAAAATTTGACCCCCTCTCCGCATCCGATAGCCTAACCCTGAACCCTCTAGTAGCGTACTGAGAGGATTCAGTGCTAGACAATTATACAGGTGTATAATATTATATTATTATAATATAATATTATTATTATAATATTATATTATACCTGTACAATTATTATTATTATTATTAATAACTGGCAACTCTGGACATCTGTACATACGTCATTTTCATCAATAAAATATTTTAATATTTTTATCTCAAATATCTTCCTCAATTTTTAAAATTCTTACTGATTTCTAAATTATATCACCAAAAAGTCCATAAATATTATATTTCACAATTTATTACAAGAATACCAAAGTCTGCAAATATGAAGCGAAGTTTTGACAAACGTCAACTATCAAAATATCAGAATGTTACGAGAAAATAAATTTTATGAATGATTATGGATAGCGATGATAACAAGAGCCAGGAGTAAAAATGCACAGATAACACCCCCGGACTCATCACTTAGCTCCGCCTCGCAAGCGCTGGACCGCACTCCTGCGACACAAGTGCTTGCTGAGGCGTCGAGTTCATCGTCAAGTGATGAGTATTTTTCCCCGCCGACGTCGCCAACACCTGTACGCCGGCGAGGAAGAGGCCGGCCGCCGAGCAGTTTGGGGCCCCGAAGCCTACCAGCTTCGAGTAGGGTCCCCACTACCGGTGGTATTGTGCACCGCATGCGATGGACTTCATCCATCAATGAAAACGTCATGCGGGCATATTATGAGGCTACAGAAGGGGAAACCAACCTGACTGCGTACCGTTCAAGGATGCTTCCTTTGTTTCAGGCTCTTGAACCAACAATGACCGTTGCCGTCCAGCGACTATCGGATCAAGTGCGGGCTATCCAACGATGCAAGTTGTTGGATCAACCTGTGCTTGATCGACTACGCCTGGAAGTGTTATCTACTCGACCAGCTCCAGCGTCAACGAGAGCACCGTCACCTGCTACACACACGGTTGCAACTAGTGCCACTTTAGTTGATACCGTGCTCGACGTGGGAGATGATACGAGTGATATATCTGTCCAGGTAAGCGAGCAATTAAGGAGTACTTTAGAGGATGTGATCTCTCAATATAGGTTTGCACCTAATTCTAGACCACGGCTACCACGCTTACCCATGCATAGACGAAATCTGGCGTTGATGGGAGCCCTGAATGCGTTGCTAGCTCCGTACTTACGGACTAGCAATGATTTGCTCGATACCCACTCGATTCTTTACTGTGGAGCTATTACCGCTTGTCGTGTTGCACGCGTTAAATTCCCTGAATTTAACCGTGCACCACGATCGGGTGGTGTGCCCGTATGGCAGGCAAGAATCGAGCGACGTATCGGCACATTTAGGACTCTCATTGCGAAGCTTATCTGTTTTAGCCGGGGAAATAGTCGTCCCCGGGTCATACGTTTCGTGAGTCAGGCATTCGCTGGGACCGGTATTCGTCCCCAGCAATACTTAACCAATGTCACGGAACGTATTGACTTTCTGAAACAGAAAGTGTATGCATGGGCAAGCCGTATCCGTCGTTATAGAGAGCGTGTAAATAGATACTGGCAGAATCGCATCTTCCAAAGTGACCAAAGGAAGGTGTACCGAGAGTGGGAGGAACTGGACAACGTTTGAGCGACGGACAACTGCCAGATGCTCACACCATGAATCAATTTTGGCGTGACATATGGTCGGTGCCCGTCGAACATTCGGAGGGCGACTGGATCCGTGTCGTCGAGCGTGAATACAGTATCATCGAACCCATGGAGTCTATTACCATAGACTCCGAAGATGTTAGTTGTGCAATTCGTAAGGCCCCGAACTGGAAAAGTCCTGGGCCGGATGGATTGCACAACTTTTGGATAAAGTGGGTTCAGAGCTCGCATGAACGCTTGGCAACACAGTATCAAGAAGCCCTCGAGTCTGGTTCCTTACCCGCTTTTATGACCACTGGCATCACCTTCCTGCTCCATAAATCAGTTAGTACCACGGAACCGAAAAACTATAGACCTATCACTTGCTTACCTACCATCTACAAGCTCCTTACATCCATTCTGAGAAGTAAATTAAATTCACACATAATGTCTAACAATATTTTAGATAACGCTCAGAATGGATGTAGGGCTGGGTCACGTGGTACTAAGGAGCTACTCCTTATTGACATGGCCATTAGCCAACAGGTCAAGCGGAGTAGGGGCGCCCTCTCTACTGCCTGGATTGACTACAAGAAGGCCTATGATTCGGTGCCTCATTCATGGCTGAGGAGGATTTTAGAGTTGTATAAAATTAATCCGACTCTTAAATCCTTCTTAGTCTCGTGTATGGGGCAGTGGACCACAGTCCTTCGTCAACCAGGTAGTGGTGGGTACGCCTCTGATTCGCATGACTTGATAAGGATTGAGCGTGGTATATTCCAGGGCGACAGTTTGAGTCCATTGTGGTTTTGTTTAGCACTGAATCCACTTAGCACATTGCTGAAGAATTCAGGGCTAGGCTATCGGTTTCGTAGAGGGGGTGAGGTTATTTCTCACCTGATGTATATGGATGACCTCAAACTATTCACACCGAAGCACCAAGATTTAATGACATTATTAAAAACTACGGAAGTTTTTAGTAATGCCATTAAGATGGAGTTCGGTGTTGATAAGTGTGCGGTTATGCATGTACAGCGGGGGAAGGTTGTAAATTCACCGAATCTACAACTTTCTGAGATAATAACTCTCAGATCTCTCACCGAGACCGAAACATACAAATACCTAGGTATGTCAGAGTTATTGGGTATAGCGGTAGAGGATATTAAGAAATCGGTGAAAGAACGTTTTTTTGGCCGCCTGACAAAAGTTCTTAACAGTTCTTTGTCCGGTGGTAACAAAATGCGGGCTTTCAACGGTTGGGTGATACCTTTATTGTTGTACTCCTTTGGCATACTTAGGTGGACTCAAACGGAACTAGACGCCCTGGATAGGCGAGTCCGTCAACAACTGACATTGCATCGAATGTTACACCCACGATCGTCTGTCATGAGACTGTACATTCCACGGAAGTGGGGGGGTCGAGGCTTTTTGAATGCCAAGAACCTCCACAACCGTGAAGTGTGCAGTCTCAGGGATTACTTCCTACAGAATGGATGTGACATTCATTGCGATGTTGTGAAAGTTGACAAGGGCCTTACACCTCTTTCCTTGGCTAACGAGAACTGGCGTAAACCAAAGGTGTTAAGTACTGAAGACCGTAAGGACGTATGGAAGAGCAAGGAGCTACACGGGCGGTTCTACCGAGTCTTAACAGGACTCGATGTAGACCTGCTCGCATCGGTGAACTGGCTGCGTTTTGGGGACCTCTTTGGGGAAACTGAAGGTTTTGCCTGTGCAATTGCAGATGAGGTTATCAAGACGAACAACTATCGGAAATACATCATGAAGGACGGTACGGTCGACATTTGTCGAGCATGCCACCGTCCTGGTGAATCACTTCGCCATATTATTTCCGGTTGTTCGTATCTTGCTAACACCGAGTACTTGCATAGGCACAATCAAGTAGCCAGGATCATCCACCAGCAACTTGCTCTTCAATATGACCTTATTGAGTCTGAAGTACCGTACTATAAGTACACACCAGTGCCAGTTCTTGAGAATGGTCGTGCATTGCTCTACTGGGACCGATCAATCATCACGGACAGGACTATTGTTGCCAATAGGCCCGATATCGGGTTGGTTGATCGGACCCAGCGTCGGGCAGTGCTCGTCGATGTCGCCGTCCCGCATGAGGAGAATCTTGTTAAGGCAGAGAAGGACAAACTTAGTAAGTACCTTGATCTGTCCTTCGAGATAACCGCCATGTGGGACGTAGACTCGACGATCATTGTCCCGGTGGTCGTTTCGGCAAACGGACTAATAGCTAAGAGTTTCGATCAACACCTCAAGAGACTCTCGTTAGATTGTTGGATCAAGAGTCAGATTCAGAAGGCTGTTATCCTCGACACGTGCCGTATTGTTAGGAGGTTTCTCAGTCTGTAGCCTCCACCGCCGGTAGTTTGGGTCCTACTCCGCTACTGGTGGGACACTATTTTTTATATTTTTAAATGTATTTGTGTTTTTTATAAATCTATTTAAAAATATATAAAATAAGAATGTTTTTGAATAAACGAAATAATAATATTATGAATAACCTGGCAACACTGCTACAAAACAGTCACATTTTTTTCTTGAGGAGCATTTATTAAAATATTTTACCTTTAATCTACAATAATACAAAAATATCATTCAAAACATAATAAAAGTACAAATATACAAAAAAAAATCAGCATGAAGAAATCCGGAAAAAAACACAAACATATATTTTATAAATTATAGTACACTTTGACACATTATGTCAGTGTAACAAACTGAAAATGATAATATGAAAATAAGATGAAAATCAAGAAAAAATATAATGTTGACCAGAGCTGGCGCCAAAAAAGCACAATTACCAACCCCGGACTTGTCGCACAGCTCCGCCTTACAGTCGTCGACAACTGTGACTACTGGTGAGGCGTCGAGCTCAAGCAGCGACGAGTTTTTCTCTCCGCCGACGTCGCCTCTACCTGTACGTCGGCAGGGTAGAGGCCGGCCACCGACTGGCTTGGGACCCCGAGGCCCTCCGGCTTCGATTACGGACCCCGCTACCGGTGGTAATGTGCACCGCATTCGATGGAACTTCGGTATGAATGAAAACTGTGCAGCTGTTGCAGTATGTCGAATAGCTGGTGTTAAATTTTTTAAACAAGAAACAGCTATTCGACCAAAGCCTGCTGTACCAGCTTGGCAGTGCAGAATTGAACGGCGCATCAACGAGGCTAGGGTGCTCATTGGCAAGCTACACTGCTTCAGGACGGGCAATACACGCCCGAGAGTCATGCGCTTTATGACCCGTGCATTCGTGGGAACTAATATTAGGCCCTGTGAATACTCTGTTCGGGTCACAGAGCGCATCGATTACCTGAAGCAGAAAGTTTATGCGTGGGTGAACCGCATAAGGCGGTACAAAAAAAGAGTGGATAGATACACTCAGAATCGCTTGTTCCAAAAAAATGAGAGGTGGGTATATAGAGGGTGGGAGTGACCTAACTCGGATGTGACTGATGGGAGTCTACCTGATGCTGTTTCTACAGTTAACTTCTGTAAAAGCATCTGGTCGACGCCCGTCAGTCATACACAGGATGCGTGGATTAGGGATGTTGAGCGGGCGTGTGAACCAATTCCAGCTATGGAACCTATAACCATTTCTGAAGAAGATATTGGTTGTGCAGTTCGTTCGTTGCCAAATTAGAAATCTGCTGGACCGGACGGACTGCACAACTTTTGGTTAAAATGGTTCCGTAGCTCACACGCTTGCTTGGCATCTTGCTTCCAGTCATCCCTTGAGTCAGCGTCGCTTCCAGCTTTTATGACTACCGGAGTAACCCACCTCCTATACAAGTCTGGTAGTACCACAGACCCCAAAAATTATAGACCTATAACTTGTCTATCTACCATATACAAACTTTTTACATCCATCCTGAGGGTAAAAATATATTCACATGTACAAAACAATAACATCTTGTCAATCTCCCAGAATGGATGTAAAAGTGGGGCACGTGGTACGAAAGAGCTCCTTATGATTGACATGGCTGTTTGCCAGCAGGTACGCCGCAACCGAAAGAACCTTGCGACATGCTGGATTGACTATAAGAAAGCGTACGATTATGTGCCTCATACATGGCTTCGGAGGGTGCTAGAGCTGTATAAAGTTGATGCAACTCTATGCACCTTTTTGGGGTCATGTATGAGACAATGGAGTACGGTTCTTGTTTATCCAGGGTGTCGTCAGGTTCTAGGAGGTGGTGTACCAATAGGGATTGAGAGAGGTATATTCCAGGGTGATAGTCTGAGTCCTTTGTGTTTTTGTCTAGCACTGAATCCTCTCAGTACGTTACTAGAGGGTTCAGGGTTAGGCTATCGGATGCGCAGAGGGGGTCAAATTTTGTCCCACCTTTTTTACATGGATGACCTAAAGTTATTTGCCCCTAATGGCCCCGATTTGATGGCTTTGCTAAAAGTTACTGAAACTTTTAGTAAGGCCATCAGTATGAAGTTTGGGGTAGATAAGTGTGCGGTCATGCATGTAAAAAGGGGCGGGATTGTGGAATCTGAAGGAGTCAATCTTTCAGATTTCACACGATATGGGTCGCTCTCCGCAACCGAAACCTACAAATATCTAGGTATGTCTCAAGCTCTGTGTATTGCTGAGACTGACATGAAACAGAAGTTGCAGGATCGTTTCTTTGGCCGCCTAAAAAAAATACTGAAAAGTCTTTTATCAGGCGGTAACAAGGTGCGTGCTGTCAACGGCTGGGCCATGCCAGTCTTAGTATACTCTTTTGGCATACTTAGATGGACTCAGACGGAGTTAGAAGCTCTGGATAGGAAGGTGCGTTGTCTATTGACTTCATATCGAATGCACCACCCACGTTCGTCAGTAATGAGGTTGTATATACCACGGAAATGTGGGGGTCGAGGATTTTTAAATGCCAAGACTCTCCATAACCGTGAGATATGCAACCTTAGAGAGTATTTCCTACAGGTGGACGTGGATGTGCATCGAGATGATGTGGCAATAGACAACGGACTGACCCCGCTGTCCCTTGCGAAAGAGAACTGGCGCAAACCTGTAATATTAAGTGTATCTGATCGTAAGGAAATATGGAAGAGCAAGGAACTGCATGGTCGATTTTATCGGGCTCTAAATGGACCCGATGTTGATTCAATAGCATCGGTATCCTGGTTACGATTTGGTGATCTCTTCGGAGAAACTGAGGGTTTTATCTGTGCAATCACTGACGAAGTCGTGATGACGAATAACTATCGGAGATTTATTATCAAAGATGGGACGCTAGACATTTGTCGGGCATGTCATCGTCCCGGAGAATCTTTAAGACATATTATCTCTGGTTGTTCCCGTCTTGCGAACGGTGAGTATTTGCACAGACACAACCAAGTAGCCAGGATTATCCACCAGCAACTTGCTCTAAAGTATAACCTTGTCGACGTGGAGGTACCTTATTACAAGTATGTGCCTGACCCAGTTCTTGAGAACGGTCATGTCACATTGTATTGGGATCGATCTATTATCACTGATAGGACTGTTATAGCTAACAGACCTGATATAGTGATAATGGATCGATTAAAGCGCCTTGCAGTAATTGTCGATATCACTGTGCCACATGACGAGAATCTCGTGAAAGCAGAAAAAGATAAGCAAATTAAATATTTAGACCTAGCACACGAGATTGTCGACATGTGGGATGTTGATTCGGCGATTATTGTTCCGATAGTCGTATCTGCGCATGGTCTAATAGCCAAGAGCCTCGACCTCCACCTACAGAGGCTCGCGTTAGGCAGCTGGGTCAAGGGCTTGATGCAGAAGGCGGTTCTGTTGAATACGGCTCGTATTGTGCGGAAGTTCCTGTCTCTGGAGCCCTAACCACCGGTAGCTTGGTCCCTGTACCCGATGCCGGTGGGTTACTGTTTTTTATATTTTTAAATGTATTTTTTATAAATCTATTTAAAAATGTAATAAATATGTGTTAAGTGTTAATAAAGAGAATAATAATATTAAGCCTTTTTATTTCCAAATAAACATTACAATAAAAATAATAATAATCATTACTGTACAAAATTACAAAATAGGAATCATTCCATTCTAAGCACCGAAAATTATTATATTAAATTATTATATTATATTCATGATGTTTAGCGCTAAAATAAATTAATATTTACAATCAGTTTCCTATATAAAAATTTTAGAATAATATATAAAGTTTTACAAACACATTCAATTAATGAATCCTGTGATAAAAATACATAATTATTATTTCGTACTCATAATAATTAACTCATCAACAATTTAACATCTCAATACTTATTACCACAAATATTTCAAATTCGTATTTATATGTAACGGTATTAATATAATATTAACAATTAAGATAGAACAATTAATATGAATACAACAATTATGTATACCTACTAGTGATATATAGAATATATTAAATTATTGGCTAAGAAATTATATCAATTTATCAATGTATTTATATAAATTTATTTATTTAATTAACATACCTTATTTATACTGTTTGACTTAACTGAATGAGTTAGCATGCCTCAATTCTTGTCATTTGGAAGCCCATTTCTAGGCGTAGGCCTCCTCCATCCACAGAGTCCGGGTCTGATGCGGTGCTACTAATTTGCCACAGATTTCCTTAGGTACAAAGTATTTTTTTTTTTTTTCTCGCCACTCTTGTTTATATGTTGGATGGAGGGTTGTGGTCTTATTCTCCCGCGGGGACCAACCGTATTGGGAGATGTATTTTTAGTTACTAGGACCTTGTTTTGACTTGTATAGCTTTCGTAGAGTTACGAAAATATGAAATATTAAAAAAAAACACCTAAAACCTACGACAAACTTATTATTTGCGGTTGGTACAGTAATCGGGTCTAGGGATCGAACCGCAAAATTAAGTTTGTTTTTTATTGTATATACTTTTCCGGGATAAAAAGTACCCAGTGTGGTGCCCAGGATATTAAACAATAATTATACCAAGTTTCATCGTAATCGAACCGGTAGTTTTTGCGTGATGCCTGAACAGACAGACAGACAGACAAAAATTTTTTTAATCACATATTTGGGTTCGGTGTCGGTCTAGTAACACCCCCAGCCATTTATCTTTTTGAAATTTTCAATGTACAGTTTTCACTTCTACAGATTTATTATAAGTATAGATTATAAAACTAAGTACTCCGCCGCGTCCGCGTATGCCTGTTTACAATACACTCAGTATTGTATCCAGAGACTGTTTCATAATGGGCTGTACAATTAAATATTATTATTCAAAGTATAGCTAAATATTAAATTTAATTCAAGAACTGGGTCAGACACATACTTGTAATAAGGTACCTCCACGTCAGCAAAGTTATAGACTATATAACACCACGCTAAAAATGATAGGAGCGGAGTAACAACGAAATATGTACAAAAACAAGAAACTAGTATATTTTGAGACCATCCATTTTTAAAAAAGCCGCAGCCTCTCATACGACCATTGCCGAGCGCTTAAGGGAAAAGTGTATTGACGGTGGGTGGCTATCCCGCCGTCCTCAGGCCCCGATCATGGAGATATCGTTGGTTCTGGGCGTAAATTAGTCTGCGGCGCCCTGGCCGTTGACTACGGAACTCAGTGGGGAGGGTACGTTTCCTCACTCTCTCAGCCGCCTCCTTCGCGAGCATGACCTGCTCGCAGAAGCACACGGCCGCGTTCCAACTACTCCTGCTATAGACCATGGCTTGAGGCATGGACTCTAGCGAGAGGGTATCCACGCCCAGACCCACTATGAGGTCCCGGTGCTATCTCGCCCACGGTCAGAACTCCACCAACGTGTGGAGTGCAGTGTCTTCGTCGGAGGCCTCGCAGTGTTGACACTAGGGTGTTACCTCAAGATGGATGCGAAACAGATACTTAATGAAGCCAAGGTTATCAACAGTCTATTTAAAATAGACACGTTGTTGGCCGTCAATCTACCCGCCCATACGGGAGCCCCGTATAGGGCCCCGTTATACTTTAGACCTGGATATAACTCCTACGGCAAATTTCGACAGTTCAGTTTGAGATAGGTATATTTGCAATTCAAAAAATATAAAACTCCTTTGTACCAAAAATCTGAGTACGTCCCTGTTACGAGTGTGAGATAGTTAAAACTACGTAGTAAACTGACATTTAATGAAGTAAGTAGTTTTGCTATTGACCGCGAGATGGAAAATAAAGAAGTGGGCGGGACTAAGGTTCCTTATACCCCTCCTCACCACTCCTTCACACCCGCGAAGAGTCACACTTTGTCTAATAGGAAAATAGTATTACACCATCTCTACTCTCACAATATCTCTATGGTACATACCTAATGAAAATAAGCAACAAAAAAGTGCAAAAGAGTGGCCGTGAGTTTTATTGTCAGGTCTTTCGCTTGGTTTTACTTAATGCTTTGCAGTACATGTAAATATAGAAAATCTTACTGACGTTTGTAAGAGCCATTTAATGACATCATTTTATTTCATTTCAACTTTATTGACCAATTCTCAATTTTAAATCGATAACGTAAAACAAAAGGAGAATAATATAAAAGTTATTTTAAAGTTGAAGCCTATCCGACCATTAATTCGCAACAAGTTAAGCATGTTTTACGGTTGCTCTATTATGTTAATATTGAAATGAGCAAGAAACGGCTCATATCAATACGATGTATGAGTATTAAACGAATTTCTTACACACGAGCACTCCCTTTGCTAAACTTCATATTGTGTTTAAAGTACTTCTATATATTATACTTTTCTAAAAGATTTTATTGCCTCGCCGTGCCTCGGAGAGCACGTTAAGCCATCGGTACCGGTTGTCATACGATTATCTATGGCAGTCGTTATGGGTAGTTGGAGCCCTTAATCAAAAATCCTAACTGTAGTTAGGACTCTAACTACAGAACTTCGATATCGCCCATGGGTTGTGGAGGTCAGATGGCAGTCGCTTCACGGAAAATATCGAAGTTCAGCCACATCGCAGTTCGACTGGAAAGCCGACCCCAACTGAGTTGGGAAAAGGCTCGGTGAATGATAATATAATAATAATAATAACGTTTATTATCTTTGAAATTTTCAGAAAATTATTTAGATTCGTCAGAAGTTGGTGTGACTCTACCGAGGGTTCCAAAATGCAACGAGACTGAGAAGAGCCCTCAAGAAACTCAGCTCGGCTTTTTTCAAAATATTTCATCTTAAATCTAATACAGAGTTATTTAGAAAGGAGCAATTCGTTACGTTGTTACAACCAGGCAGCCTTGTCATCTAAGAAATCATTAATACTATAATAAGCTTTATGGTACAATTTACGTTTTATTAGTTTTTAAAATTTATTAACAGATAAATTTGCTATTTCGGTTGGCAATGTATTGTACATTCGAATAAAGTTCCCCGCAAAAGAATTACTCACTTTATGAAGCCTAAATTTAGGAACAGCCAGTTTATCCTTATTTCTTAAGTTTAGATTATGATTATCACTATTTTTCACAAATTTACTTTTGTTCTTGTGGGTATACAATAAAATTTCATAAATATACTGTGAATACACTGTAAGGATGTTAATATGCTTAAACTTATCTCTTAATGACTCCCGAGACCCCATTCCATAGATAGTCCGGATAGCCCTCTTCTGCAACACAAAGATGCATTCAATATCGGCAGCGTTACCCCACAGTAGTATGCCATATGTCATGATACTGTGGAAGTAGCTGAAGTAGACAAGACGCGCCGTTTTAATGTCTGTAAGTTGTCGGATCTTTTTGACAGCATAGGCTGCTGAACTAAGCCTGGCCGAAATTTTCCCGATATGAGGCCCCCATTGCAATTTGGAGTCTAACGTTATGCCCAGAAAGACAGTGTCATCGACCAATTCTATTATATCATCCCTAACCTTAACACTAGTTTTAACAAGTCTTACATTAGGTAAGGTGAATCTTACACATTTAGTTTTATTTTCATTTAATAATAAATTATTAGCACAAAACCAGTGGACTATCCTAGAGAGGGCAATGTTTACATCGTCAAGTTCGCGCTGTCCACGTTTAACTTTAAATATTAAAGAAGTGTCATCAGCAAACAAAACTACCTCGTGGTCGTCTCTTATGAGGTGAGGGAGATCATTAATACATACTAGAAAAAGAAAAGGTCCCAAAATTGAACCCTGCGGTACCCCCATTGCTACAGGAGAACCAGGTGACTGTTTACCATTGATCACTACTTTCTGGACCCTATCACTTAAGTAAGAATTGACGAAATTCAAGGCCGTCCCCCGGATTCCGTAATGATCAAGTTTCTTAATTAAAGTCTGGTGCTGAACGCAATCGAAGGCCTTAGATAAGTCACAGAATACACCATAAGCATCATATGACTCATCCCACGCCCTGTATATACACTCTAATAATTTAATACCGGCATCAGTGGTGGACCGACCACGAGTGAAACCGAATTGTTTTGTATGTAATAGTTTATTAACGTTAAAGTGATTTTGCATTTGATTAAGCATAATTTTTTCAAAAATTTTACTAAATGTAGGTAGTACAGAAATGGGACGGAAATTGGACGGATCTGAAGTACTACCCGATTTAAACAGGGGAATTAATTTACTAGATTTCATTAAATCAGGGAACACACCACTATCAATACAATTATTAAATATTATTACTAGTTCAGGAGCAACCATTTCAATAAAAGAATTTACTAAATACACAGAGATGCCCCAGAGGTCAGCTGTTTTCTTGATATTTAAAGATTTAAAAGTTTTTAAGATAGTGTTTATGTTAACTTTACTGAATTTAAATATAACGTTACAACAAGGAACGTTTGCTTTTAACAAAGATTCTGCAATGGGGGTTGAAGAGCCTAGGGTTTTTGTCAAATCTACAGGAATTCGGGAGAAAAAATTTTCAAATTCGTTAGCGACCTCGAAGTCTGATGTAGTTATTTTACCATTTATATTAAGTTTAAAATGATTATCATTTAATTTTTGTTGACCTCTTTCCGCGTTTATAATTTTCCAAGTAGATTTAACTTTGTCTGCACTATTGAGAATTTTATCACTTATATATTGTGATTTAGCTGCTAAACAATCTGCTTTAAACTTTTTTGAATAAGTTTTAACATAATCTAGAAATTCAACTGATCTATTAAGCTGTCTTTCTGAGTATAGTTCATAAAGTTTTTGTCTACTTTTGTGTATACCCTCAGTGGCCCATTCACTGAAAGTAGGACTATCACTAATCATGACCTCCTTAGACTTGAATATGGAGTTGAACTCGTTGTAAAAAGAATCAAAAAATAATTTATACATTACATTTGGATCTAAGCCAGTGTCTAAGAATGGAATTTTATTGCAAAGTCCAACCCTCATACGTTCCAAGCGGTCACCAGTTATTGGTCTACATAATATTTTACGTTTTATAACTTTTTCTTTAGTGATTTTAAAAGATGCTATTTGCCCACAATGGTCTGAATCTAGCTTTTTTATAATACTTTTACTTTCTGGCAACATATCGCTGTATATATTATCCAGGCAAGTGGCTATTGTATTACAATATCTAGTAGGCTCCAAAAATAAGTTTGTAAGATTGTGTGATTTAAATAAATTTAAAATATTATAACTCATAGGCGTATTAACAAGTAAATCGACATTAAAATCACCACATACTATTAGGTACTTATTAGTTTTTCCAAGTTTACATAGAACTTTGTCAATAAGTTCCTCAAATTCGCAAAAGGGTGAGGTTCCAGGTTTATACACGCATACTACTATGAATTGCTCCATTTCCACGCACGACAGTTCGACTTTACACTCTAGAGAAAGAGACACAATATCTTTCCGTTCTTTAAATTTAAGTTGTTTATTTAATAAAATCAAAGATCCCCCCCGTACTGTGGTCACCCTGCAGAATGCACTACCAACCCGGTGATTACTGAAATTGAACATGAGCTCATACGGCTTACGCATATGTTCTGTAATACAAAAAATATCAATATTATCTGAATTCATTAACAGTTCCAACTCTAACTCTTTGCCATGTGTTAAACAACCAATATTTTGATGCCCTATGTTGATATAATTTAAATTTTTTGATTTGGTTTGATTTGGAGGGCATTTTTTAACATAATTAATATTTGTAACTAAATTTAATTCAATTAATTGACTATGTCTGCTAAAGGGTAATATTGCCTCTGTTGTCGTAGAACTTAATTTAAATTACTTGGAACAGATTCCAAAGTCTTAACACTAAATCTACATTGCTCAATAAAAGCAGTTTTGTCAGCCAAGTTCTTGGCTGAAGTGTAAAAATAATTGAATAGCAAACTTGCTATTTGTCTCTTATAATGCTTTGGTAGAAAATACCTACCTTTGTTTACATAAACAATATGTTTGTTATTGTTAAAGATATCAATATCATGATCAATATCAATCATTTGTCGGCAAAATATGAAACGCTGAAAAATATGATGACAACCGTTGTCATTGATTAGATAGAGGAGTGGAACCTATGTAATCTAAAATGAAATAGAATAAATGAATTTGGCTTTCACACATAAACTAAGCTGATCTGTGGAAACAACAAAAACAGTTTCCAATTTTACTTTACCGTTTCAAAATTCTATATCCTCCTAGGTAGCAAACAAGCTTTTAATACAATGGCTATATAACCTACTGGTTAGTGTGGTTACACAGTTAAAAGAATATGTAGGTACTATAGGTACTAAATCGTACCCAAACGAGGGCGTTCTTATGCAGAATCATATCGTAATATGGATTCTTTCCCACTAGTTCTACTGAACAGTTCTACCGTAAAACTAGTGGGAATTTTTGTCCCACTAGTTCTACGATATTTAATGTACCAATAAACTGGAACTAGTGGGACTCTTTATTCCCACTAGTACTGCGATGGTATGTGTTACAAAATAGTTAAATAAGATTTTGTAATAATTCTTGAAAAGATTGAGCCTGAAATAAAAAGTTAAATCAATCGGATTCTGTTTTCATTACTGAAACTCGAAGAACACCCGTGTCTATGCATTTATTTTGCCGTCCAAATATAGCGTACCCGGTCGTGTAAGTCCTCTTTGACGCGCGACCAAAAACCGACTGACTATTGTATAATATATATACGTATTGTATTTATTTTGTTTATTAGGTGATTACATATTTGAGCCGTTTGGGGTTGAAACACTGGGGTCATGGGGTCTGCGCGCGCGCCGCCTTTATAGAGACAATACTAAACGCTTAATCGATGCTTCTCAGGACCTATTTTTTTATCACTGGTTTTGTGCTAGTAATTTATTATTAAATGAAAATAAAACTAAATGTGTAAGATTCACCTTACCTAATGTAAGACTTGTTAAAACCAGTCTTAAGGTTAGGGAGATATAATAGAATTGGTCGATGACACTATCTTTCTGGGCATAACGTTAGACTCCAAATTGCAATGGGGGCCTCATATCGGGAAAATTTCGGCCAGGCTTAGTTCAGCAGCCTATGCTGTCAAAAAGATCCGACAACTTACAGACATTAAAACGGCGCGTCTTGTCTACTTCAGCTACTTCCACAGTATCATGACATATGGCATACTACTGTGGGGTAACGCTGCCGATATTGAATGCATCTTTGTGTTGCAGAAGAGGGCTGTCCGGACTATCTATGGAATGGGGTCTCGGGAGTCATTAAGAGATAAGTTTAAGCATATTAACATCCTTACAGTGTATTCACAGTATATTTATGAAATTGTATTGTATACCCACAAGAACAAAAGTAAATTTGTGAAAAATAGTGATAATCATAATCTAAACTTAACAAATAAGGATAAACTGGCTGTTCATAAATTTAGGCTTCATAAAGTGAGTAATTCTTTTGCGGGGAACTTTATTCGAATGTACAATACATTGCCAACCGAAATAGCAAATTTATCTGTTAATAAATTTAAAAAACTAATAAAACGTAAATTGTGCCATAAAGCTTATTATAGTATTAATGATTTCTTAGATGACAAGGCTGCCTGGTTGTAACACGAATTGCTCCTTTCTAAATAACTCTGTATAAGATTTAAGATGAAATATTTTGGAAAAAAGCCGAACTGAGTTTCTTGAGGGCTCTTCTCAGTCTCGTTGCATTTTGGAACCCTCGGTAGAGTCACACCAACTTTTGACGAATCCAAATAATTTTCTAAAAATTTCAAAGATAATAAACGTTATTTTATATTTTATATATATTTTATATTTATTTATTTCCTATTCAAGCTATCAGGCTATTTACTGGCTCTAAGAATAAGTATCGCCTCCAACGTGGCAACACAGCCAGTATTCAGAACCCTCCCAACCCTCAATAAAGCGGAGGATTTTTTAAACGACATTTTGTAGTGTAAATAATTTTGTACATAATTATGTAAATTTTTATTCTTATTGTAAATAAATTTACTCCTTTCGTTTATTAAAATCGGCTCATTAGTTTTAGATTTAAATTTAGGAACAGCCAGTTTATCCTTATGATAAACTGGCTGTTCCTAAATTTAGGCTTCATAAAGTGAGTAATTCTTTTGCGGGGAACTTTATTCGAATGTACAATACATTGCCAACCGAAATAGCAAATTTATCTGTTAATAAATTTTAAAAACTAATAAAACGTAAATTGTACCATAAAGCTTATTATAGTATTAATGATTTCTTAGATGACAAGGCTGCCTGGTTGTAACACGAATTGCTCCTTTCTAAATAACTCTGTATAAGATTTAAGATGAAATATTTTGGAAAAAAGGCGAACTGAGTTTCTTGAGGGCTCTTCTCAGTCTCGTTGCATTTTTGAACCCTCGGTAGAGTCACACCAACTTTTGACGAATCTAAATAATTTTCTAAAAATTTCAAAGATAATAAACGTTATTTTATATTATATATATATTTTATATTTATTTATTTCCTATTCAAGCTATCAGGCTATTTACTGGCTCAAAGAATAAGTATCGCCTCCAACGTGGCAACACAGCCAGTATTCAGAACCCTCCCAGCCCTCAATAAAGCGGAGGATTTTTTAAACGACATTTTGTAGTGTAAATAATTTTGTACATACTTATGTAAATTTTTATTCTTATTGTAAATAAATTTACTCCTTTCGTTTATTAAAATCGGCTCATTAGTTTTAGATTTCATCGGTAAAATATATTATAAATCTTTCCTAGAATAAACAAAGGTTAAACACGATACAACGTGCTTGCCTGTCTCCGTTACAATGTGTAGACTCTGAGATCGCACACCTTTCAAGCGATTTTCTACTTGATCAGTCTGCCGACTTTTTTCTTCCCTTATTCTGTTTCCCCAACGCAAGTCAAGTGTGGACTTATTGGCCTGCTAAGAATTCTAATAAAAGATAGCTACATCAAGTTAGCAAAATGTAAGTGACTCTTTCTCTCAGATAAAGTGAGTTGGGATCTCAATGGCACTAAACTTGCTATATATTAGTTTATTACGTGACTAGGTTTGCTAAACATGTTAAAACGCTTCTAACTGGCTTCCAAGGATGTACATAAAGTTGGCCACAGAATCAAAGAATCAATTTCATTTATTCAGTTTAGGCACATAAAGAGCACATATGAATGTCAAAATTTTACAATTTTATGTCAAGCACTATTATAAAAATACTAAATTAATTACATAAATAACCATTTGAAAATGATTCTTTCGCTGGTTCGGTAAGTTGGTTCTCCTGATAAGATACCAGCAAGAAACTCAGGTAGATTATCTATTTTCTTTTTTAATAATGTTTTGTTTACATTGTGTTACAATTTGTATTGTACGAGTGGCTAGCAACAGCAGATTAGGGTGACCATGCATTTTTATCATTAAGATATTCGTCTACATTATAATAGCCTTTCGTCATCAAACGTTTTTTCACTACTATTTTAAACTTATTAAAAGGCATGTCAACCAAATCCTGCGGAATTTTATTAAATATTTTTATACATTTGCCTACAAACGAATTACCAACTTTATGAAGTCTAATTTTTGTCATTGCCAGTTTATTTTTATTTCTTGTATTATAATTATGGTTGTATAATACAGTTTTTATACTATTTACGCAATAAACATGCACAATGATGATCTGACGGGATGGTTTATCATCTCAGCCCATTTGACGCCCACTACTGGGCACAAGCCTCCCCCAAAGAAGGGGGGATATCAGTCTACATATACACCACGTTGGCTAGAGGGGTTAGTATATAGTTTTCTGTCAAGTTTTCTTTGTTTAAATATCCTTCGATAATCATAATTTAAGTACTTATATTTCTAAACACACACACACACACACATATCCCCGAAGGGCTAGGTCGAGGTGCATTAGACACCCACAATTTGCTAGTATTTTTTGGCCCACGTAAAAGGGGACCGCTGTGGCAGAGCCAATTAAAGTCCTGGGCGTGTCAGACTTTTTCTAAACACATACTAAATATACATAGAAAAATACCCAAACTCCAAAACAAATAATTGTAGATCACATAGATATTGGATTTGACCCCCCGATTCCCGAATCGAGCCCGGGACCTCAAGAACGGCAGTCACCACTGCACCACTGAGTTTCAACTTTCACTATTTTCCGTTGGGTTGCACCAACGATGTTCACGGGTTTACTGAAACAAGGTATTGTTCCTTTACCTTATACGAGAATTATCACTATTAAGTCCCAGTTAGACATATCAGTTATTATAATTACCAGGTCAAACTGACTTACCCTTCAGTGCTAAAATCAGATTGGCTTTACCAATTAGACCGTTCTTAAAATGTAGAAATTTCGATTGAAGAATCTAAATAGTAAAAATAGATATACAGAACGCAAAGCCTAACCATCATTCACCGAGCCTTTTCCCAACTCAGTTGGGGTCGGCTTTCCAGTCTAACTGCGATTCGGCTGAACTTCGATATTTTCCGTGAAGCGACTGCCATCTGACCTCCACAACCCATGGGCGATATCGAATTTCTGTAGTTAGACCGGTCGGATTTTTGATTTAGGGCTCCAACTACCCTTTAACGACTGCCATAGATGTTAGTATGACAACCGGGACCGACGGCTTAACGTGCTCTCCGAGGCACGGAACGCAAAGCCTAACAAAGGCTAATTAATCTGCGTAACAATGTAACAATATTTAATTAGAACAATGATATAGTAAAAGTACACACATTCATTTATATGATATCTGACTACTGTTCCAAGAGGATTACATTTTAATTACTACGTTGTTGATGAGCTTACATTCGCATCACTATTTAGTTAGAAAAGTTTATTTGAAATTTGTCTGAAATTAGTTGTGACTTTTACTTGTAACTTTTCCGTAGATACCTTCATGACAATATAAATGAATTATAATATGTACTTAACTACTTATGACACAGAATAGGGAATAGTACTTAACTATGACTAGATTTGTTGGTACGTCGTTAGTAGTATATTGTTTGTCTAGTAAGTCTTAATACTGCGAAGCCTAATGCTAAATTTATTCAAACCAAGTTTTATACTTTACCTAACAATATCTTAGAGGCTTATCAACCTCACATATAAGAGCCCTTGTTCATTGAACTTCTAAAGTATCCATTACAATGATGACCGAATATTGATGTCTGCGTTTTATATCATTTTTTTCTTGTACCTAATATTATATCTCTCAGTTAGGTAGTATATATCAATCATTTGATATATGATCAACAAACACTTCTACACTGTTTCACTTTTTATTTAAAATCCAGGATTTAACATGACCGGTTTCGCTTTTTAATAGGCATGTATATTAAATTAAAGGGAAACAGTGTACAGTCAGCGTCTAATAGTTAGTTACAGTCAAGGTACTCTAATCTATAGGCGCAACCAAATAGTCAATGATATCGGTACAAACAAAGTTTCCTTATTGTTGACAACAATGTAGTCGCTCCAAAGGGGAGACGTTTAAAGTGTCACATAGATAGGTTCAGTCAAAGTGTTTAAAAATATCGTAACATGCTAAATGAGACATCAAATGCGCACGCATACTTGTCTCTTTCATTTCGAACATGACGTCGTAAACTGGTTTTTGTTTAAAACAGTTGTAAATAAAGGATCACAGCATGTATTGTTATAGAAATAAACCATAAACCAACCAACTAAAACTTAAACGGTTTCCCTAGATAAAAATGTCTTTAGACAATATAGTCTAGTATTTATTGCATGTTTATTTTATCTATTAGTCACATAAGTCATATCAATGTCAAGTGCAATAAAACCAACTAGAAATAATATGTTTGAGAGCTTCCTCTCTCGCGTGTCTCCATAAGGCCCTTCGCTGCGTTAAGCGGGTTCCCGTCGCGGGTGTCCGCTCCGTGTGCTTGATTCATGTAATTTCAAGAGCAGCGCTGCGTGAGGTGGATAGCCATCGCACGCGACGCGGGCAGCGGGCCCCGCGTCGCGTGTGACGGGACACGCGTCGTGTGTACGCGCGACGCAGCACGCGAGCGGGTCTGTTTCTACAAAATCATTGAGCGCCGCTCCGTGTCGCACGCGCCGTGCTGGTACAGTCTTTGAAATAAGTTGGTTACAAATTCTCCACACAACAGTCTAGACGTGACATGAACGACGTGAACAAAGGCGTCAGCCAATCAGCCCATGCTGATTGGCTGACGCCTTTGTTCACGTCGTCGTCTTCTGGTTAAGTAATATATCAATAAATAATCCATTTCGACTGTACACCCGATCAAAATTATACTAGCGTCGCTGCGATAGACGGGAGACCGTCGCGTGGACCCGCGCCGGGCAGGCGGGCGCACGGCGCAGACATCCGCGTCGGGCACCCGCGACGGGCACCCGCTTAACGCAGCGAAGGGCCTAACAGATATTTCAAATGAACTGGGAATATCCGTAAGTTTCACATTAGAATTAGATCAGTTACCTATCTTGCTGAATCTTACTAATTTTTATTCATACATAACTGACATATTTTGTTTTTTTAATCTAGAGAAACACAGTATACCGTTGGATAGACAGATGGCAAAGTGAAGGTGCTTTGCGAAACCATGTTTCGTTTGGTCGTCCACGTCAAACAAATACAGATGAAGACAGAAACATAGTGCAGCGAGCTGTTAGCAATCGATTAATAAACTCCAGGAGTATGTCGGTGGAATTTGGCATATCACAGAGCACAATAAGACGACGCCTGCGGGAACATGGGTTACGCCATCGTATTCCTACTAAAAAACCTATATTAACACTGAGGCATAAAGCGCAGCGTTTACAGTTCGCACGAAATTTTTTAAATTTTAATTTTGGTTATGTGATCTTTGTAGATGAAAATGTTTTTTGTTCTTCTGCCCAGAGACGCTTATCTCTATACCGGACATTGAACACAAGATATGATGAAAGAAATGTCCTCCCTAATAATCGCAGTGGTCGAATCACCTTAGGATTTTGGGGATGGATGACTCAAAGCGGACCAGGAGAGCTAGTGGAGGTTGGAGGAAGAATGAGTGGCACTTTATACAAAGACATCCTCGAAAACGTTTTGCTTCCAACAGCCAGGATTTTTTTTCCGATGCCGCCTCATAGTCCCAACCTAAACCCAATTGAAAATTTGTGGGGTAAAATGGTTCAGGTATGAGATGGTACACGAGCACGAACCACTTAAAATTTAAGGACTCACGTTAACGAAATATGGGAGTCTATGAGAGGGGACTATTTTTGTTACAATGCTGTACAATCGATGAGAAGACGTCTTTCCGATACACGATTTTAATTACTTATTTTGCAGTAAAACTGCACTAAACGACTTCAAAGAACATAAATGTACTTTTAACTCAATAAATCTATACAAATTTAACTTGATTTTTTTATGACACCATTCTTACAATGGTCGAACTACAATAAAAAGAGTTTTGCGTTTTCGCTCAATGTTGACGCTCAAGATATTTGTCCAATGTCTATATTAGTGCCTCTGAATTGAACGACAGACGTAACATTGGTACTTTTATACCTATAAATAAAAACCAGTCTACGACGTCATGTTCGAAATGAAAGAGACAAGTATGCGTGCGCATTTGATGTCTCATTTAGCATGTTACGATATTTTTAAACACTTTGACTGAACCTATCTATGTGACACTTTAAACGTCTCGCCCTTTGGAGCGATTACATTGTTGTCAACAATAAGGAAACTTTGTTTGTACCGATATCATTGACTATTTGGTCGCGCCTATAGATTAGAGTACCTTGTAACTAACTATTAGACGCTGACTGTACTATAACTTTCATCAAGTGCCAACAATCGAAACCATCAACTACCAACCTACTTATTTAGTAAGTATATTTACATCTGTATGTAGCATGTAGGTATTTAGCTTTAGTCTTATATTATTAAGTTCTTAAGTCTGGAAGAAAAGCCATTACTGGCTTAAGCACGCCTTTGTACATATTGTTAATGTTTGTTTTGTGTTTTGTAAATCTGTACAATAAAGAATAAAAAAAAAAAAAAAAAAAAAAACTATCAATCATTTGATTGAGAGCCGAAACGGAGTGGTACGTTTTCACCGATTATGAAATAAGTTTGAAATAAGTTTACTCAAATTGAAGCACAAAAATATTAGGAAATACGTAGATATATATTTATCGTGATGTATGGCTATTAAACTGTTTTTCAAGGATCTGTTTCTCTGAGCATTTATTTATTCATGGCTTCTATGCAGTTCGTTTTCGACTATCAGCTCATTTCTTCATGTGGGTCCCTTTATTATTAAACTGTGATGGTCACTTATTAACCTGGTTTATAATTAATGTGGAACTTTACTTCTGCAACCATCATTGACCACTTGTTGTAAATAACTGTGTACTATTAGCTGTAAGCTTTCATTAAACATAAATAAATAAAACATGAATCTCTTTTCACAGATATCATGCATATTTTAAACGTGAATTGGTTGTTAAATAAATGTTGTTGCGCAGTGCGGTTCATAATAATTAGTTGTATCAGCAAAGGAATGAAAAAAGGTTTATCTATAACTATCGGACACCCGCGGCATCGCCTGCATGACAAATAATATACTAAAACCTTCCTCAAGATCCACTCTATCCATTGATGAAAACCGCATTAAAATACTCTAATGTATACTAGATGATGCCGGCACCATCTCCCGCGTATCTAGATTACCCAAGAGAACATACCATTGGCAAAAAGTATAGGTTACCTACAATTCGCGAGGCGTAAGCAGAGCTTTGCATTTGTGTGAGTGCACGTACGTGAACGTTATTATTGTGACCTGTTTTGTACACATGTGTGTGTACACACAGCAACACACAGCTTTTTACTCTACTTTTCGTGATCACTTACAAAAATGCAAAGCTCAAGTTTAGCACTGTCTCATGACGATAGAAATTATAACCCCTGCACATTAAAACTATATGAAATGGTCAAATATGAACTCCATTACTGCTGTAAGGCTAGTTTATGATGTCTTAACTGTTCATTCTAATTATGGTTTTTTTGTAGGTGTAAAAAATGTGTTACGTAAATCATTATTTTGATGACTTTAGACTGTTTTCTATATAAAGAAGAGACCTACCAAAATACAGCACAAATCATTGAACAGAAATGTAACTTTATATGTTTTTACCTTGACTGATACCCGCTTACTTTGGAGCCTTAAAATATTTCAAATAATATTTATATGTCCACGTTGGGAATACACTTGACAAAATTTGAAAACTTTATCTTGTTTTATTTAAAGTTCTTCCAAATATTATGAAGTAGGAACTTGGTGCTCTATACTGAAGACGCGCTGATATTAATTCCAATTTTGTAATATTGAAATTAATTTTCTCTTTACTTTTAATATTACAAGGTTTGATTCGCTTTAAATCAAACATTTTCACCATTACCAGTAAGATCATGACAGCATTGATTGTATTTAAAGGCATATATTTGAAGGCAAATTGTAATCATGGGACCAATTTAACACTCTTACGACCGAATACTAAAAATAAATATTTAAATATTTATTTTCAGTATTAAGAAATGCTTGAGCAGCACTTACATAAACATCACTTGATACAAAAACGTCACTTTGAGTAACTGCTTATTTGAGTGACGTTTCAGTGTTCGGCAGTTTGATAATTTTATTGGTGGAGTAGGTCGTTTGACAACAAAACGACATTGGCTATGCTAAGGCTGAATATATATGTATGAACTAGTACATCATAGGGTAGAAAATAATAATTGTAAAAGTACAGTATGTACACAATGTAAAAGTAAGGTACCTTTGTGTATTTAAAAGTTCATTCAACTTAAAGCGCAGTAATTATTAAAAACTATATTGTGAAAGGCGCCAAATTTATTTTACCTCAAAGATATGACAGTAGCCATATGGCCACTGACAAACTTCTCAAGTTCGTAAGTACCACTCGGTTCGAAACGATAACAGCTACGAGTTAAATAATGGAGAAAGTTTCAATCAACTGGCGACATAATTTTGTAACATTACCAGTTGTTATTTTCCCGACAAAGCGTACAACAAATACTCAGGACAATTACGAAACAGGTAAGTATAGGTACTGAAAATCTAATTTAGCTAAAATGTAGCTTGTGTAACAGGGAAAGTTTGGTGGTGGAGTAACGCTAACCATATGCTGGGCCGTGTGTAGGGACTTATTCTTGTTGGCAGAATGGATGTGACACGTATGCTATAAAATTGGTATTATAAAATTAAGTGTTGTATATTGTTTTTTGTCACTTTTAAATTATTGGCTAATCGACAATCTGTTGCCATTGTCGCTATAATTATATACATAAATACAGTCATGCCTCCTTCCCGCTTGTGTTAGGCACAGACTATGGATTTTCGCTTGCTCCAAAATTGTCATTGGTACCTACTGCTTTCGCTTCTATAACTTTCATAAGTGTTTTTATGCATGCTCTGCAGATACGGGTAAGTACCTACCTACTAGGTACTGTTAACTAGGCCGTTAATTGAGCGGAGCGAAGCGAAGCTCTATGTTAGTGTAAATCGTTTGTGTGCCAACTCCTCCGAAACGGCTCCACCGATTTTGACAGAATTTCGCATGCTGGTGGACATTATACCCGAGGGTGCATATCTCTGAAATCATGAAAATAGAGCAAAAAAAAAATTAAGAAAATTTGCTCCGCTCAACATTTGCAATTAGTAGCATGCATTGCATACCTAGTATAAGTAATAGGTTTCTTCTTAGTCAATTATTACTTTTAACTCTAGGTAAGTACAGTACCTATAAGCTCTTCATGAAGCCGAACATTAATATAAGAAGCCACAGTTGTAAGTATATACAAGACTTCAGTGACTTGTCATCAAATTGCAGTGAAGTTTAGTGATTTTACTTAAGGTTTATAAAGTCAGATATTATCAATCGGTCAACACAGATAGCTAAGCGTGTATAGTTGGCTTACTGTTTACCTATATACCCATTCTTGTCACTCAAATGAAGCTATTCTTGCGGTGATAAGTGTCATATAAATATCTCGTTCCACAATATCAACTACCTGTGTACGAAGTTTAAACAAGTAATATCACCGTTTGGAGTGTGATCGAGCAACTTTACAAATTTACAATGTTAGTTAAACTAGGCGTATGATACAATTTCTTCATGCTAATTTTTAACACATCTGTTGCCTTAAAATGACTTCATTGTATTTCACATCCAGTGAATCTATATCCAAATAAACAGTACTCAGTAGTGTACGAGGAGAGCACTTCGCTTCAAACAAATTACGGAACCCGTAAAAAGGGTTCATCTATTTTATTGTACGTCATCCAAGTACAAAGCACTTAAATTACACTGTAATTAGTAATTAGAGTAAGTACTATTTAGAAAGTATAAATATAACTTAAATCATAGCCGTAGCAGTAAAATAAATTTTATTGTACTATTGATACGTTTCATGCGTTGACACCTTTAGTCGTGTACACACTAACGACATGTAACATGCAATGTACCACGCAATGAAAGAATTTGCAGTCCACATTGTTGTAATGTAGCACATCAGTAAGCTCTGTACAACCGGTGCGATTCTGCTGCATCGGTGAAGAAAGTATGTTAATCTGGCAGGTGATCTCGTACTAGTGCCGTTTGGGGTTAAGACACTAGGACCTTAGGGTTAAAGTAACCGCTGCCTATTTTAACCACATCTTTGCTTATTTTCTAGGTCAGAGAATAAGTATCGTCATTCTATGTGGCAATGCAGGTAGTATTCTGGGAACTTTTTCATGTCAGCAATGTAACTTTTGTAAGGTTATTTAGTGTTTATGCACAACCAGGGCCATCTTTTAACTATTTGTCGCCCTGGGTATAGTAGGATAATGGGGCCCCTATGATCTTAACATACCACTATTTACCCTATTGCGTCAGCGAGGGTTATGTTTTACTCGCGTATCTATCTATGTATGTATGTTTCTTTGTTCCCCTCTACAGGCCTATAACGACTGGATACATTTCGATAAATGAGGTCTCAAATGAATTGAATAAAAAGTGTATTTGGGCTTTTGGGCGCCAAATATTTTTATTTATTTAATAGCTTTCAATAGAGCGAGATACAGCAGCTGTTAGACATACTACCGAATTCCATATTCAATCTCGATCATATTGGAATGTTTTCAATCGGCAGAAGACATAAAGGAGCATTCGCGGCGAGAACTGAGCTCTATTCCGGAAACAGCGTTCAAAAAAAGTTTTGATGATTGGATTATTCGTTGGCGTAAGTGTATCGTTTCTGAAGGAGCATACTTTGAAGGTGATACAATAAATTACATTTAGGTAGGTACTCCTGATATACCCACTGAAGATCTGTTTACAGTAATTTGTTTCATACACTCACTGATTTTTAATCTATGTAAGTACATAGTTACTTCGATACCAAGAATGCTGACAGCCACAATTGTGGTAGGTACAGAACCTTAACTGACACTAATGACAATTGTCAACGTCTCCCTTTGTTCCGCAAGTACGTAAAGCTTGAAACACACTGGTCCTTCACATACGACGTTGCCATGCGACACGGGATACAGCGACTTACTGGTCCTGTGACAGAGTCGGACACGTGAGACAGCATGGGAACATGCGAATTTGGCGCGGTGACGCGTAAGACAGCGTGGTGAATGACCAGTGTGTTCGTTACCATACAAATTGTATAGGCCAGATTCCGTTCAGATGTCATAATGCGTGGTGTGCGTCGCATGTGAAGGATGAATTTGCCCGTCTCTTAATTCGTTGCTTTGTGGTTTGTTCACAATAACCTAAAAAAAGTGCTACAATACTTACAACTAAATGACATCTAATTTAGCACAATTAATGAGTACCTAATATACATTTCAACGATTCAGTTTTATTTAGTCTTCGGTACCATTGATTAATTGTCCTCAAAACCAAGATATTAAGGCACAAAATTTCCATACAAAACAGGAATCATGTTCGAATGTAATCACGAGTAGCCATCCATAACTAATTCAGCTTAGAACTAATTGCATAGTCATGAACTAATGATATAGGACTGGACAGTACAGTTGTATTTGTCAGTTGAATGTTTTAATTAGTAGCCTCGATGAAACATAAGTACTCGTATTATTACGAACATAGTTTCATTTCTGAATACAATTGAATTATCTTTACCCCATATTGGTATTACATGGATTGTGAGTTTCATTTCTTTTTAATTTTTAGAAATTTACAATTATAATTTACACAAAGAATATTTACAGATATTCATGTAAAATCATGCTCTTCGTGTCATTGCTCATTGGCAAGATTCCCAGAATGCTGGTTAAGTTGCCACGTTGATTAGTGATACTAATCCTACTACGGCCGAATTCGACCAAACTCAAAGTTACACTGGTGTTCAATTATCACGGTAATAATTATACTCCGACTGAAATCTGTGGGATATTATTTCTACTATTCTACTTGAAATGTCACAATAATTTAATTTTGTTGGATAATACAGTGAAATGTGTAAAATCTTGACATTGACAAGTGCATCAAGCACTGTTTTATCAAAATACTAGCTGACCCCGCGAACTTCGTACCGCCTAACAGTCAATGAATGTCGTGTTACTTTTTAGCTGAACTAATTTAGGCTTTGATGAACGTAAAACAATGATACAAAATAATATATTTATATAGATAGAAACAAAAAAGTATTTTATTATGATGAATGATGATGAAAACATACATACAGAATGAGAATAAAAATAAAAAATAATAATAATTAAGTACTTCAAACTCATGTCAGAAAAAAATTATTGAAAACTATGTTGTGCAGATTGGAAAAAAAAAACTCGGATTAATTCATTAATAGGATTTTCATTCAAGCACTTTGTGGTAAACGACATTCTTTGTTTTTTGGTCAGGCGCAAGAACAAATAAAGCGGATGGTTTGCCGACACATGAGCATGCCACGTACAATTGACCATGAGGAAAACATGCATTTTCTATATTGAGGCCACAAATAGTCAAGGATTGGCCCTGTGATTTGTTGATCGTCATGGCGAAGGCAAGACGAATCGGGAATTGAATTCGTTTAAACTAAAAGGGCATATCCGTTGGGATCATCGGAATCCTTGGAATAAGAACTTCCTCATCTTTGAATTTTCCTTTAAGTATCGACGCGTGAATCACATTGCTCATCAGTTTTCTTATCACCAAACGCATTCCATTACACAGTTTTGGTTGGTTTAAATTTCTAAGCATGATGACTACCGAGCCAACTTTAAGTTTTAAATTGTGCGGTGGTAAACCAGGCACATCCAAGGAGTTTAAAAATTAAGTTGGATAATTAGTGGCTTCTTCTTCGTTTGTTACACAGTCGATAGATTTGAATGAATACAGAGTACCTACGATTTGATTTTGAATTATAAAATTGAGGTCATCTACATCTTTATTTTTAGCGGCCAAAATTGCTCGCTCACTTAACCATTTAGTATTTTTGTGGTTAGCAATGATATCCGGGAATACTTTGTTGATAAGCTCGTCTTTTGATGATACGAAATTGCAAAAATTTGTAGGAAATGAAATCAAACCGCTCGATTTGTCAACAGGAACACGGCCATTACCGATAGTCAGCAATTGCTTCGAGAAACCATCAGCAGATAGATCGGTCAACAATGCAACTCTCATATTTACAGACAGTTGAAGTTTCTTTACATATCGCCACAGATTTGATGCTTTGAGGCAAGCGTTTATTTCGTCGGCAGCAGTAGATCTTGGAATGACTGGTAGTGTTTGTCGGAAATCGCCAGATAATAAAATCATTGCACCACCAAAACATCTCGAGTCATTGCGCAGATATTTTAATGTTCGGTCTAGTGCTTCCAATGCGCGTTTGTGCGCCATTGTGCATTCGTCCCATATGATATATATATATATATATATAATATTTTTGATGCTACTAAAACTTCGGCCATTGCTGAGTGTTTCGAAATGTTACATGTCGGTTGTTCAGTAGTTTGAAGGTTTAATGGCAATTTTAACGCTGAGTGAGCCGTACGGCATCCGTCTAATAATGTGGCCGCTATTCCAGAAGAAGCAATTGCTACCGCAATTTCGGATCTCGCACGTACAGTGGCCAAAACCAATGACATGAGGAATGTCTTCCCAGTTCCACCGGGGGCATCCAAAAAAAATAAGCCGCCATTTCCATCATCAATTGCATTAATCAGTGTGTCATAGACTTCCCTCTGCTTAGGATTCAACAGAGGTACATTCGTTTGAACTGATTGGATTAGTTCATGTGGATCATATTCACGTTCACGTTCCAATTCTCTATTAAATGCGTCATTCATTCCGCGATCTGGCGCTGGCATTCCTAACCTAACTAACAAATTGCCGCACATGAGGTAACACATATCTTCGATCAAGAGCAAAGTCTGGTTATGGATCTCCTCATTCACCTCAAGATCGGAATTTCTTGAGCTGACGCGAATTCGATGTAAAATATCTTCTGACATGTTATCTTTGTATTTGTTCCACAGGTCACGTGGGTTCGATGGGAAGCATGTTGAAATGATGATAGCAAATAATGTGCGTATCTGACTTGGAGATGCAGAAATAATTGCTTCAGCGATTGTCGTGTCCCAATGAGTATCGTTTTCAAGCAAATTTAGCTCTTGACATGCTGCACGAAATGTGGGGCACACGATACCATTAACAGTTCGTAGTGATTCAAATGATGTTGGCCCTCGAACATGTACCAGCAACAACCGCAAATAGAAACATTCATCATTCTTCGGATGAACTGTGTAAATACGACCAAGCGCATCAGTAGAACGCAGTAAAACAGTGGGATCACGTTCGTGAATAGGGAATGAAAATATACGCCAAATTGCTTCATTGCAGTTCACATATCTACCAACTTGATAGCGCGTGATTTCATCGTTGGTATTGGTGGTTTGGATACCAAAAACCGCCATGTCGCTCCCTTTCGTGACATATTTGCAAATGTATTTAATTGACTTGACCGAATTGCAATACTCAACATTACAATGTGCTTTGAATGTTTTGGAAAGAAGTGGCGAATATGGAACAATCCAACTGTTGTCAACTACGAAATCGTTTCCTTTCACTTTAGTTGTGATAGTTCTACCATTATCATCGGGCGATCGACGCCGATACAATGGATAACCATCGTTGCCTGTAATGGTCTCTGCCGTCAATTTTCGTGGATACCGTTTGGAACACTTGCCGTCGACCATGCACGGTGATTGTCGGTTGATAGTGCCACACGGTCCATGAATCATATTCGTGACTACAACATCATGTAGGTCTGGATCGGTTTCAGGAGCAGGAATCTCCGCACATATGATGTCATCTATTTGATCTGGCCGAATTCTTTCGACTAACCAAATCAGAATGTGAGCATGCGGTAGGCCTCGTTTTTGCCATTCGATTGAATACATCCAGCATCGAGTATTCCCAAAGACGTGTTGCTTAACAATGTAATTCATTAGTGACCGAATTTTTTGCCTGAAAACACGTACGGTGATGTCGTGTCGATCACTTGATGTTTGTCCGGGAAGCAGCAATTGAATAATTTCTATCCATTTCGGATTACATGTAAATGTAATGAATAGATCTGGCCGACCATAATTACGAACATATGTCATTGCATCTTGCGCATATTCATGCAAATGACGCGGGCTACATATGTATGTCGCCGGTAAAATAGTCAATCGACCAACATTTTCTGAATCTCCTTCTGTGCTAATTGCATCGCGTAAATAGATATACTCTTCCGAACGCAATTTAGCTTGATTCAACCGAATGAAAGTCAGGCGCTCTGTTTCGATTTTAACGTACATGTCAACGCAATATTGTTGAAGCAGTCGACGAAATCGCAACAAATAATTGTCAGAATTTTCGCGAATCATCAAACGATATGCGTAATAATTCATCGAACTAACCTTCTTGGTAGTTTCCTCACCTGAAACAAATGCAGTAAAAATTGTGTTTTAGAACCCGTAATAGGTTAACGACTCTTACAGCTACTCTCTACTAAATTAGAAATTACAACTTTTTTTGAGTACTAAAAGCAAACAGAATAAAATGTATATCAAGTTAAAATTAAAACAACAATATTGATCTTACCATTCAATGGATTAATCATTTTGATATTAAAGTGATATCCATCGTCTCCTTGCCAAAACATCAGCGGGTATTGTAACGCGTCATATGAACGGTGTGTTTCATATATTCTTTGTAGTTGCCCAGTATTGCGTCGTGTAAGTACAATATCACGTGTTTCCACGTTTTCACCAACAATCAGGATTGCCACTTCATCGATTGTTGGAGCATTAAATGTGCGTTCATGTGTTCCAGCTGGTCTTTTATCTGCTCTGATCACAACTTTATAGTCATCACTTGGCATGCGCTCTAAAGCAGTCTTGAACAGCCTGACCAATGCATGATGTTCATGAAGCATTTGCTGCAGATCTTGGAGAATTGCTCTTTTCGTAGCTGTGTTGATCCCTTGACGCCGGTTAAGTTGTTCTTCCATATTGCCCATGAAGTATATTTGCAAGAATTTATGCTGTGCATCTTCTATAGGTTGCAATGATCCAATGCGATGGCAAATCTGGGCTTGAATCTGTAAAGTCAAAACCATAATTATAGTTAGATTTACAAGAAAGGAAAGATTAGATCTTCTAGGACGCGGCATTGTTATTAAAATGTGCACTCGCATAAAACCACCAAATATAATAACAGTGACAACTTTCGAGACATAGACAATAGCTCAAAGAGTATATAACCACTACGTATGAATATCTTATCAAGAAAAATCATATACAACCTATAAAAAGACATTTACACTTTTGTTAACCTGTAGATTTTTTTTCCTTATTCTTATAACCTTTACCAACTGATTTTTTATTCTTTTTTATTTTGTTCCTTTCCGATGATTTTTTTTTACTGTAGAATAAATCTTAGGTATTATTTTCTTGAATTAAAAATTAAATAATTAATAAATAATTTTGAAAAATTAATGGCTAAAACAAACCTGAACTTTGTAGACATTTTACAAAAAATAAATTTCTGAACTCACACATGATGTCTTCAGAAAAAAATAATTTTTTTGCTTAAAGTTCTCAGCAACCAGGCCATAAGCTCCAAAAAAAAAATTGGTGTTACACTATTTGACAGGATTGTACAACTAATGTTTTATATGTAATAAACAAATCAGCATCTATTTCATTGTTTTTAAGATGTATTCTGCTATTCGTGACGGAAACAAATCCAACAAATCAAAAACATTGGCAATCGGTCCAGCCGTTCTCGAGTTATAAGTGTTGTAACAAACACGACTTTCTTTTATATATATAAGATTATCACCGTGATATAGTCCATTGAGATGTTACATTTGGGTGTGCAAAAGTCTGAGGACGAGTGTAAAGCTAAATAAAAGGTTGTGGGGTCCCAATTGATTGGATGTTCGAGGAAGCGAAAGAAGTATGCCAGGATCGTAGCAAGTGGAAATCCGTGGTCTTTGTCTACCCCCACTGGGAAAGAGGCGTGATTTTTTGTAAGTAGAATACTAGGAAATGTACACTCGGATTAGAAATTATTGTGAAAATCAATCATTTCAAAAGTTTCGTCGTGGGGGAAAAGAGTCCATAAATAGTTATTAACAACAGTGCAACATCAATTATTACAATGTTTTTATTTCAATAATGAAAAAATTAGAGAAAACTGTGTTTTCATTATTTTTTATGTAAATACTTACGAGTATTGGAGAATACTGTTAATTAATTTCGGAGCGCTGTAAAACCCATATAAATAGATATTGAAATATTAATATTGGAAATTATTCCTCGAAAACTCCTCTACAAAAATGCTCTAAGGAATTTTACTGCAAAATGATCAGAAAAGAAAATTATAACCCTTTAAAGGAAATTCGTTCTCCAATTTTCATCTGGTTTTGTTAATAACTTTGTTATGTTAATTCTACGACAAAAGCTTATAGAACAAAGTTGTAGAGAATTTAATTTGCGACAAAAATGTTGTCGTAATTTTTTTGTGCAATGAATAGTTTGCTCGATAGAGCGAGATAACGATTTGCAACCCTTTTTCAAGACGGCGGAAAACCCACAAACTTGGATTTAGCTTTGCACTACCCCCCATGATATCTAAAAAATAAAATATCGTATTCTGACTTTTGCACACTTAGCCCCAAAAAATGTAACATTTCAATGGACTAATAGTTTAACATTCGAGTTTGGTCGAATCCAGCCTTAGCCAGTCATAGCCTAAGAATCCCATTCGCATCGCTGTACATTCTAATTCTATGGAGCCAGTAGTATAGTGTATCAAAAAAGGAGGAGGTTCTCAATTTGACTGTATTTGTTTATGTTTGTTTCCTTTCAACTTCAACTTTTGACTGGAATAAATAAAAAAATATTTACAATAAGAATCACAATTTACATAATTTTATACTAAAATATTTACATTATAAAATATCATTTAAAAAATCCTCCGCGTCATTGCCGACTGGGAAGGTTCCCACAATGTTGGCTGTGTTGCCACGTTGGATGGCGATACTTATTCTTTGGGCCAGAAAAAACCTAGCCTTCTGGTCCTGAGAAGCATCGATTAAGCGTTTAGCAATGTCTCTATAAATTCTAAATTAGTTTATTTTTATATTTTTTCCTATTCCAATAGTTGTTTAGTCCCATTCTGTTAACTTGAACTCAGTTTGTTTTTGATAAAATTATTTATTTTCATCTGAGACATCTTTTGATGACATCTTTTATCTTTGTGTTAGAGTAGAAATTACGAACGAATAAAATATTTCACGAGGACCATCACAGTCATCTGTAAGTTTTTAATGTATAGACAGCTGAAAGGACCAACTTTTGGGTTGAAAATTGTTACCAGCGACACAATGGACAAGAAAAATGGCTAGAAATTTGGATGTATATGATGGATTACAAAATAACGTCGATGGGGACGAATTTCCAGACATTTATTTAGATGCCAGGGTTATACAATTTGTTTTATTTAGATGCTAGCTGTCCCGGCGAACTTCGTACCGCTTTAATTTTGTTAATGTTTTGAACAACTTTTTTTTCTTCCAAAAGATCCTTCTCCTGATAATAACAAACACAACAAAAAAAAAGAATTAGCAAAATCGGCCCAGTCGTTCTCGAGTCATTAATCTCTTAACCATCACGACTTTGTTTATATATTGTAAGTAATATGCAACCTAACGTTCGATACGTGTGTTAGAAGCATTTTATTTTCAAAATAGAAATTTTTTTTTGGTGCTTGGCATTGTGAAACTTATGTAGGTACTCGTAATACGAGTATCCACAGGATTCAATAGTACTGTTTATGTTTCATTCCAGAACCAGCTCGAACTGCGGCAATTGCAGATTACCTGCCTCGGTTCTAGTTTATGGAATTTAGGTTTGGTGGATGACAGAATGGTTATTGATTTTATACTGTGGGTATACACCGTGAAAGTACCACCGTTTACAAAAAAAAATATTTTGGACTCAGTTTCGATAACAGAACCGACTGAAAGTATTATTTTGAAAAACAAAAACAATTTTTGAGGCGCTCGGCAATAGACGTAGGCTATTCGGGCAATTCTTTCAGACGGTTCTGATATCGAAACTGAGTCCAAAATATTTTTTTTAAAAGGTGGTAATTTCACAGTGTATGATGCCCGATAACGGCAATACATACATCGCTGGTAATTCAGGACAGTGTGTATTAACATAGTGTAGATATGAATTCAGATAGATAACATTACAATTAGCTTATCTGCAGATAGACAATAATTCTAATGTAATCTGAGCTAGTATTAATAGATAACACATCCGTTTGATTGAATGGTAATGCTTAGATTATAAGATTTATCGCAGGTGAAATACATATGCGAGAGTTAAATACATACATATATACAATACTATCACCTATTTATCCGAGGATTAGGTAGAGGTGCAATACACAACATCCTGCCAGTAGCCGACTTATGGTCATGCTCCGGTTAGCCGAGTACCGGAAACAGGGAATCTTGGATGCACTACCAGTTTCTTACCCTTATAATTTCGTCATTTCGTCATGTACGTCCGTTCTTTCTCGGTTTTCCTCCCACACGGTTAGTGCTAGAAATATGCTATTTTGAGTGATACAATTAAATTATGATAATGACTATGAAAAGTCGGTATTTCCCCTATACGTAATTTTTTTCTCGCGTCTATCCTAGACTATCGGGTATCATTAGATAGGTATTTTAAAAACGTTGAGAGGTTGCTATGTCAGTTTTTATGATTTAATTATTCGTTTGTGAAATATTGAACTCCCTCCCTTAAAATCTAAACGGCTAGCTCGAAAAGTCGGATCACAATAATAGTCAATGTAGTGATTAAATTTAATTTAAAAAATGAACACACTGTAAACACTCGTTATACGAAATTATTCTAAAAAAAAACAACTAAAGTTATCAGGTGTTAGAGCTCTGTTCAATGTTTAACGAGTTTACTTTCATCAAACTTTGTAACTCACTTCCCCGATTATTCTTGTAATTAGCTAACATTATGAACCATTTAGTATCTTTCCAACAAACTGATACCTATTATTATTTACCCAAGTTTTCTGTTTGGAACTTTCTTAACGAGTGTCTGTTCGAACTTCGTGGGAATTGTAATTGATAACTTACTTATATAACTACCTGAAAACGTATATGGAATTTAAATAAATTAATAAATAGAAAATAAAAATCATTTATTTCGAACTTCGTAGTCCATACGAGTAGATTTGTTTAGTAACAATAAAGACTTATAAACTATATTAGTACGATTTAATAGGAAAACATTTAATATTTTTATTTTATTTTTATAAATATATATTTTTGACTATTGTTCGTCACACAACGACGAACAATGTCCATTGCTGCGGGTGTCTCTGGTAACAGTGAGGGCATTTCCAGTGGCACCCGGCGGACTTTGGCCACCAGTGTGGCCTCTTCGGGAGTTTGGTCGGAATGAAAATCCCGCGTCGTTGGGGTGGTTTTATCCCGCGTCGGTGAGTGAATCTGGTAGCGTGCTGTGGGGAAAAAGGCCCCGGTCATGGAGGTCGATGGTCCTGGGCGTAGATGAGTCTGCGGCGCCCTGGCCGCTGACTGCGGAACTTAGCGGTACGCTCCCTCTCCCTCTCGGCTGCCTCCTTCGCGAGCATGACTTGATCGCAAAGGACACGGCCGCGTTCCACCTACTCGCGCTGGAGACCATGGCTTGGAGCATGATTTCCATCGAGAGGATATCCACGCCTAGACCCACTACGAGGTCCCGGCGCTGACTCGCCCACGCTGAGCACTCCACTAAAGTGTGGAGTGTGGTGTCGTCGTCCGAAACCTCGCAGTGTTGACATCGAGGTGTGACCTCACGATGGATGCGAAACAGATAGCTACCGAAGCATCCATGCCCGGTAACGATCTGCGTCCCACGATACGTGAGGTCACCATGCCGCCTCTGCAGCCAATTGTCCATAATTGGTCTCACCGCCGCGATGACGGAACAATAGTCCTTAGCAAAAGGGAGTCAAATTAGCATGAAAAGTTTTCCTAATACTCGTATCAGTTTCAAATCATCGCCTTTTTACATTAAGCTGGCGAACAAAACGGGATAATTACACTTTTGGTCAAAATACTTTTTTTTTTAATCGGGTAGTTTTGGGCCTGCTGAATACGAATCTGAAGTCCTTTTTAATCAAAATAACCTAAAACCCTATTTAAATGGTATCCATAGTTAGCGGTTTCAAACAAAACGGAATAATTACAATGAAGTCGTGACCACTTCGATTAAGTAAACACGTTTTCATTCAAAACGAGATTTAAAAATTGAATTTTTAATACAAATTTTTAAGATGTCGATCAAAGCGGATTAAAGACAATTTTTATTGCGTAATTTTTTAATTAGGCAATACTAATTTTATTTTAAACCTACTATGTGGTTTTATATACTTCGAGATTTACAGAAAATTTGGAAACGTGAAATTATTGGGAGAAGACTGGGTTCTATATGACATTAAGGGATTGGCTGAGGTATACAGTAATTTGTCAGGTATAAGAGAGTTAAAGCGTTTAAGACTATATAAACAGGCAGTATACGAGGAGTTACACGAGAGAAAAACCACAAAGAAAGGCAAACAAGTGGTCACATCAAAAATGGTGACAAAGACCATCCCGTGTGGCTTAAGAACCTCAGAATTGTACAAAGACGATCTTGAAAATGGAACTGTCATTAATTTATTTAAGAGTAAAAAAGAACAGAACTATTTTACAAAGAATGGAAATGAAAAATGAGCTGAAGAGACCGAAAGTTAAAGATGTAAAAGTATTGTTAGAAAAGCATTTCGGAATCAACTGGGACGGGCGTCGTCCACCACCACCAGTATGAAGAACTAAGTTGGTATAAAGAAATTTTAGGTAGTCAGCACGAGGGCAATAATGGTGATGAAAATGAAAGGGAAGACCAAGAGAGATAATATCGGGCAGATGAACACGACGAAGGTTGCGACTGCGAGTTATCATGCCTCGTGAGTAGGTGAAACATATGTCGACGTTTATAATGTCTTCTATTAAGCGAAATTAGTGCAATTATATAAAAATTCAACATCTTACCTCATTGTTTTATCATGGACTTTCGCCAGGTAACGCCTGATTTAAGGTTTTTTTAAATTTTTTTTTTCTGATATTGTGTTTTTTTTATTGAAAAGTAGTAAAGAGTAGATACCTATTATTAAAAAAAATAAGAGTTAACGTATTAAACTGTTTTATTTAATGAAATTAACCTTTCCTAACTAATTGTTTGCTTTCAAAAGGGCTTAATTGCATATTAATGGCAATCAAAACCTGTTGCATACAAAAAGGCATAATTGAATTTTTCAAATTTAAATATTTTCCATTGTATTATAGATAGCGATCAGGTTTTAACATAATGTCAAATCAGGTCAAAAACTACATATGGATAAATAAAACAAAAACCCGAAATCCCACTGTAAGTACGTGATTCAGTTTTTTACTCCTGTAAAATTTGATTTCATGTAATTATCCCGTATTGTTCGCCAGCTCCTCATATATATTTCATTAGACGCCCACTACTGGGCATTGACCTCCCCCAAAGAAGTGGGAATTCAGCCTACATACACCACGTTGACCGGACATGTTGGTATAGGGTTTTCTCTTGAGTTTTCCTTCTCTAGTTCTCTAGTAATATCAGTTTCAAATACGATGATATTTTAGTATTAATTAGTCAGAAATCATGAATAGGAATGGGATATTAGAAACTGTAATATCGTGCTTATTAATACTTTCGAGTACCTAATGTTGTTTCAGTAGTTGACGTTCAAATTAATTATCTCTCACAACTCAAAATGTACCATCTATATCCACTGAGCATATTCCCAACGTAGCTGGGGTCGGTCAGTCTAACTGCGATTTGGCTGAACGTTGATATTTCACGTGAAGCGACTGCTATCTGACCTTCACAACCCATATGCGATATTGAAGTTCTTTAGTTTGACCGGTTGGATTGTTTTATGTAAGGCTCTAACTACCCCTAACGACAGCCATAAATGTTCGTATGACAACCGTGACTGACGGCTTAACGTATTCAATTTCTCAATTTCTTAAGACATGGTCACCCATCCTTTGCAATGTGTTAACATTGCCGGTTACCACTAGATCACGAGCCCCTCCCAGAGGACAGAGGATGTAAGGACTAAGCAGAGGCATGTTATTACACACTCATTGTTTGCTAATTACCTTGTTGGTCCTACATAATAGGGGCGATTATATAAGTACCTACAACATATAACTTTATTCAAAAGTTAAACTGTGAATTACATGCATGGGAATAAATAAATAAATATATAATTTGTGGATCACACAAAAATTTGATTTGACCCAGGATTGAACCCTACGGAGTCGAAAGCAGTACCTACCATGCCACCGAATCAGTCAAAATAATGTTGAAGAATAATAATAATAATAAAAAACATTTATTTGGCATAAACACAATTACATATTTATAAACCCGCCAAACTGCAAGACAGTTTGTCGGCGGGGATAGCACTTGTTGACATTTACTTAATCCAAGTAGAAATTATTAATTATTCCATTAATCCGTTACAAAAAGAGGGGCCTTAGCGAGTTTCTTTACAGTATCCTACTAGTGTTCCAATGAATAATGAATGCAACATATACACACACACACGCACGCGCAGGTACGCGTGCGCATGCACACAAATACACATACACACACCCATACACATACATATACATACATATATACATACATACACACATACCTATACGTACATTATACATATATACACAATTTATTTTATTTTATTTTAATTTTCTAAACACTCTAATTCTCTAAGCATAACACCTTTCAGTCTACGTTTAAGCGAAGCCCTAGTAATAGAACCGTGGTCCTGCGTCAGCCAATCAATGCTGTTATATATTGTGGGAGTCAGGTATCTGTTGGCCCTCATACCATAGTAATTATTCACGCGTGGTCGCACTAGCTTACCGAGTCTTACTCTTCTAGTATTGTAAGAATTGTGTACTTTAATTTTGTGTTCGTCGTTATAATACTGTTCCAGCGCCACCAGATACCTAACCTTTTCGTGAATTGGCAGTATTTTACACACAGAAAACAACTTATCGTAATTATCTTTATATTTATTTTTTACCTTACGGTTTACAAGAAATTTTAAAAAACGTGTTTGCAATGATCTAATGCTGTCCAAATAGGTACTAAACGTGCGGCCATATGCTGCACCCAACCCGTAACTTAGCAGTGACTCAGCGAGAGCGAAGTAAACAATGCGCAGTGTTTTCTTATTGAGTGTCGCTTTGAGACTATAAAACTTACTCAGCATTGAGCGGAGCCTGACGCACACACTGTCAACATGCGTTTTCCAGTTAAAATTAATATCTACCCATAAGCCTAGGTATTTAAAGTTAGTTACATAATCAATATGCTCACAAGCACAATTCAACATCGCCGCGTGCAAACAACCGTATGTATGGCCTACTATACTTATATCCGCCTTTAATATAGACTTAGCGACGCGGTTGTATGGTGAGTGTATGTGCATGATTTTGGTTTTACTCAGGTTCAGTATAATGCCATTATCGTGTGCCCATTTTGTAATATTGTCGAAGTCCGATTGCAATACAGCTCTGGCCTCCTGTATGTTTTTGGACGAGTAAAGCAGGCACATATCATCCGCATACATGTAGACCCGGCAGTCACGCACCACGCTACATGTTCACACTGTTGACATGCATGACATAGCCCAGGGGGCCAAAGACTGAGCCAGTAGGCACGCCTAGATGTACAGCTGCCTCTCTCCCGGTCTCACCCGCGATACGCGTCTGCAATGTCCTACCACTAAGGTACTCCTTGAACCATGTATTGACGGGACCCCGTATGCCACACTCAGCCATAGCCCCCAGCAGCACGCCATGTTCCAGAGTATCAAAAGCTTTTTTGTAGTCTATAAACAGGGCCAGAACCTGGTGACCCTGTTCCAGACTCCCGTTAATGTCCTCCGTAAACTGTGAAAGTGCTGTCATCGTACTTCGACCGCGCCTGAACCCGTGCTGTGCGTCCGTTAATATGCCGTTATGCTCGAGGAAATCGCTTATCTGACCGACAATAATCTTTTCTACTATCTTATTGATAACTGATAAGACAGCAATCGGCCTGTAATTAGCATAGTCTGATCGGTTACCCTGCTTGAATATCGGTCTAATAATCGCCTTCTTTAAGAGATCGGGATATACCCCCCTTTTCAAACACAAGTTGACGAAGTGCGCCAAAACTAGCGCTAGTTGATGTTTAACGTTTTTTATATCAATTAATCTAATTTCATCGACACCCGGCGCTTTGTCACTGCTCAGCCGGTCTATAACTTTACACACTGTCTGACTACAAACAGGTTTATATCGAAATGTAACATTACTCTCTGTAACATACTGACTCCTGTCTAGCAAAGTTAAATTACAAGAATGCTTTACATTCGTGATTTCCTCAGTAAAGGTGTCTGCAAATTTACTACAAATGTTATACATTGAGTCTGAGTGACCAAAATATCTTAAAATTGTTGCATCTATATTAGGTTTAGGATATATTAGGTTTTTTCCTACCCAGCCAAGTGTTGATTCTATCCCAGATCTGTCTACTGTTCCCGTTACATTGTATTATTTCTGCCTGCCTATATTTGTTTTTTGCCTTATATATTAACTTATTTAATTTATTTCTAAACCGTGTATATTCCAATCTTTTTATATTACAATTAGGTACATTTTTCCATTCCCGGTACAGCTGATCCCTACGCAACAACATGTTATACAATTTACTGTCAATCCACGGCTGTTGAACACGCCTTTTTACATGTGAAGTTACGGTTTTACAATCGTTGTAAGTAGTTCTAAAAATATTCAACATAGTGTCATATAACTGGAGCGGGCACTCCATAGATAACAACTGCGACCAGTCATACGTAGATAGTTTGTCAGTAACAAGTTGTGAGTTAATTACATACCGACTTTCCCCGCCCGCCGCACTAGTACCCGCCGGCGGCTCCGACTCAGGTAGTGATAGTCCAATAATATGGTGATCAGACATATGGCACTCAATCACATACGACTGGCCAAACTGCATCTGTCTCGTACGTACCCACACATGATCAAGACACGATGTTTGCAACACTCCCGACACTATCGCCTGTCGCGTTATTTGATCATCCGGTATCACACTTTGTAGGCCTAATCCACACAGACTGTCCTTATATCTTGAGACCAGGGGGCTGTCGATCACTCCCAATAAGTTTATGTTAATGTCTCCTAAAATGATGACATCTTCATTCCTGGGCACGCCACTGACCATCTGCTCGATTTCCGATATAAATAAGTACTCACTGGTCCTAGGTGGCCGATATATTGCTATAATATGCGTCTTCCTCAGACGATCGGAAAGTACTCCCCAAAGGCCCTCGGCTGAAGACATCTGTGTCGGTTCCGCCAGGAATCTGCAAGTGTCTCTGACATAGATGATCAAACCTCCACCCTTCATGTCTATCCTTGTGTTTGAAAAGGTGTGATATCCATCTACGTGATACAATGGCACCTCCTCCTCTTTAATGTTGACCTCGCTTAATATTAATAGTTTTATTTCTTGAGAACTTTGCCTTAGCAATACTAATACTTCATTAAAATATTTTCTTAAGGATTTGATGTTCAAATGTAATATATGTAAGAACTGATCACAAACATAGGTCTGCGCCCAATCAGGTACATTTTTAAATCTTTTAAAAGAACAGTCATACGGTAAAATGTTATCAAAATTATCCCCCGTGAATTTTATAACTTGCAGTGATCACGCAGTGCGTACCCAATGTGCTGTGCCTCATGCATGCCTAACTCAGCCGCGCGAGGCTGGCTGGGGAACGGATTCATTTTCGCCTGCAAACTTTTCGATGTCACGTTCATTACGAATCGAAAATATCTTTTTTTCTTGGTCAATCTTTCGAATTAATATTTTACTGTCCTGCACCCAAATGTAGTTGTAGGTATTTTTCAACTGATTTTTAGCTACCCACAAAATGTTTCTTTTGTAACTCGTCAGATTCTCGTTTAGGTATATTCTGTTTTCACTACTTGTGCCGTAAACCTGACCGTTGGTTAATTGCTGTTTCCGCTTCCCGAGCCACTGGGTCCGATCAGCCTTTGTCCTAACCGTGATAATAACTGGGTTTGGTTTTCTCGGGTCGGGCTTTTGTCGACCTACCCTCTCCACATAGTCAATCCGACTAGGGTCCAGCTGGAGCTTCAGGGCAATCTGGTTGACGACACTAGTGATCACTTCATTTTCTTTCTGTTCTAAGCCCACTATTTCTACTTTGTTCTCCTTGTCCCTTCCTTCCAGCTCGTCCAAACGTTCTTCCAAAGCCATATTACATTTTTCCAAGTACAAATTCTTATTTTCTAATGCCTTAATCTTTTTTTCCATTACTACTTGTACCTCACATATCCTGTCATACTTGGAAGACACAAAGTCGACCAGCTCCGCCAAATCCGCCAGTTTCTTTTCGACACTGTATATTACTTCCATCTTTCGGTTAATATCCGCCAAAACCACAGAAATATTCGGCTCGGTCGGATCAGCGAGACCGGCCGGGCCCGTGCCTGCAACCGGCGACGTTGATAACGGCGCGGGTGGAGAACAATCTGCACACTTATTGTTCTTAAAACTCTTTTTCGTTACGCACTTTTTATGAAAAATAGAATTACATGGGCTACACTTTACAAATTCATCTTTCCCAATAGATATAAATTTACTGCACTTTTTACACTGCAACATTTTGTTAACTACCGACTAACAATTAATAAACAATGCGTTCCAATCACGATTTGCGAATACGGCCGTACGCCAAGTGCGCGCGTAGCGAATGCTCTAACCAACTGAACTACCAAGACCTCTTTTACACTAACAAGGGCGACAATGTTTAAGTTTATTACTGACTAGCTGATCTCCGCGGCACCACCCGCGTGATATAGTTTACTCGTCCCCGATGACGTGGGAACACATTACCGGGATAAAAAGTAGCCTATGTTACTCGGGAATAATGTAGCTTCCTATCTATGAAAGAATTTTCAAAATCGGTTCAGTAGTTACGGAGCCTATTCAATTTAAACAAACAAAAAACACAAACAATCAAATCTTTCCTCTTTATAATATTAGTATAGACAACAGGTAAAGAAAACAATTAAAATTACACCCTCTATATTTCATAGCGTGAAGTAAAAGTAGGTATATGTCATATTGCGTCTTGAGACAGTGAGAATGCTTTGTGTTTATTATTAACGCGACGCGTCGCAGTTTTGACTCAGGTTAAGGTATGGTCTTCGCGGGAAAAAATAAGAAAAAAAATGATTTTGGCCATTAAAATTTCCAAGTTAAATGTTTTCATATCATATATGTGCTGAGGTTATGATCAACATGGGTCCTAGTTTTCGGAATTGAGGTTCAGATTACAGAATGAACTTGGTGAAAAATGGGGGTCAGTTGGTAAATCATTTTGGCAATCCCTTCAGAAAGGCATGGTTGTATCTATCTATGTTCATCTATTAAATGTATTAGTTACTCTTATAGGATTAGAACATAACTAGGTATTATAATACTCGTAGGAAAACCTTTAAAATAACTTTAAGCGTATATATTCTACTTTTACCGGGAACTGGTTGAAACGTTCCGTAATAAAAGATTATGTACTTACAGTACGTAGTAGGTATATATGTACATAATCTTCACTGTGTTTGTGTTAATTCACTGTAAGAGTAAAATATAAGAAATAAACTATCCACAATGGGCCGTTTTATCAATATTAAAACTAGACAACTTAGACTCTGTACAATTAGACAAGTAAAAAAAATATATTGCATTTCTGTTTACGAAACTGTACCTATAGACTTCAAAATATGAAAGGTACCCAATGAAGTAGTTCGCGGAACTGCAGAGTGTATAACCGCACACCACAGAATACCACACGTCCTCGTTTTACGGGATTGCGTCATCACAAAGGGAATCCACTCTTTTATCTTTTGCGAAACGTAGGTATCTACCTAAACCTACAATATAAAATAGTGGGTTTGAATTTCAAACTGCTTTGGTAGGTAGTTTCTTTAAATGTTTAAAGAGTAGAATAAGTAATATTAGTAATTTAGACTTTCTAGTTCTATCTAGACCGAATCTATCCGCCGGGCGCCACTGTCCGCTCGGCGCCACTGGAAAACGCCGCGCGTCACTGGAAATACCTTGTGGTGCATACCAGAGACGCCCGGCAACGGACGTAAGAGCAGGCGTGGCCTTACGCCGCGGAATTAAAAAAAGAAGAAAGAATCTATGAGGATACGAAAAAACGACGAAATGCTTCGAGAAAAGGTCACTACCCCAGATAGAACCTTAGCATTACATAATTATAGGTGTATAAAATCAACTAATGTTAGATAGGTACTATTATTCTAGTCCTACAAAACCTACATAGGATAGGTATCCTATAAATCACTCCCACTTTTCACTAGTACCTTTCCTGGTCCCCCGAAATAGGTACCTTATTTGCTGCTCACCGAGCACTCTGCAGCCTGTGACCATGGGAACACGTTACCGGGATAAAAAGTAGCATATAACACTCAGGGGAAATGTAGCTACATTATAAGATTTTTTAGTATCGGTTCAGTAGTTGCAAACAAACAATCAAGCTTTCCCTTTTATAATATATTAAAAAACTAAAGTTTCGAAGTTAGTAGGTACTTAGCTCATAATAGCACACAAATGCAAATATTATAATATTATGCATGTTTTAACTACAGTCTACTGCACATGGCACAGTGCATCGATGCGTTCGCAGAATTTCAATATCCGTCCATAGCTTCATGAAGTACTTTCACATAAGGGTGGATACACACTTGAAATTTAGCACTTACTTTATACTAAATTAAATGAAATACTTTATGAAAAACTCAGAAAAAAGGTAAGCTAAAGCTAATGTAATAAAACTCCCTGTGTACGGCTTTACTTTATATTTATTCGTAATCCGCCCGTTCGATTACCACTATCCCGAGAAGAATGGCAAGAAACTCGGTAGGGTCATATTATAATATCTCACAAGCATTTAAACATAGTGACAATACACTTACATAATATAGAAGCAATCCTCGCGGAGCGACAACAGTCGATCCGTAACATCAAGTAGCCAAATCGTCTTATATACCCATTATATACTTATGGTAATAATTTGTGAATAACATAAAGCAATACACTTGTAAATTCGTAGTCTAAACTGAACAGGAACTCTCCGGATCATACTACAACACTCCCTTTTATATGAATCCCCCTAGTCGGAGTCCGCAGACATTGACAGTCCGTTTTTAATCTCTCACTACCCTACAATCTTTACCCCCCATCACATTATATTTCGCTTCGGTGTTGCAAGCACCATCAATCAAACTAAGTACTAAATATATTAAAATAATAGTAATCAGTAAAACCTAACACTAAGGTTGGAGCACTGCTTTCTGCCGTTCAGACTCTTGTCTCCGAAGGGTAGTTCCAGTACAATTCCTGTCACAAAAAATTGCTCCTGTAATGAAAGAAAGAGAATTCCACGTTATAGGGGGCAAGCTTATTGCTGTTACCGGGCACTATCTTCAAAACCACTGCGTAATTGAAACCAGGATAGATGTTACATACCACCACAGACAATATAATGTAATTCTTATACCACTAAAGAGAATCTCTGCAGTCCAAGCAGGACAATATCCAAAAAGAATTATCTAAATCGCATGTGCCGTTTACGAGATATGGGTGTGTGAACGGGCAGAGAGCAAGAAATGATGTTCTCCCCTTCAGAGACAATGTAGTCATTTAATACATATTCATTCAACCTCATGCAGTTGCCGGTGACTTTAGAAAAAATCAAGGTTCCCACTATATGGAGTGGGAATCTTGATGTTTGTGGGTGATGTTGTCAGTTGCTCATATGTTGCCAGAAATGTTGGATAATTTTTCTCAGAGCCCAGCTCATCGTTGTCAATAGAAAATAAAATCAAATAGATTATACTCAATTACGAAACTATTATGTAGTCTCGAATCTTACTTCTTTTTCTCTCCTTTCTCCAGTTTTCTCAATTTTCTTGATTCTTACCCCCACAGTTGGTAACGCGCAAGTGATTCTGATGTAACAAGCATCCGCAACAGTAACCATTCTTTCAAGTAAGTAGACATATATTTCGGTGCAATGTTTTGGTGTGTCCACAACTTTACCAACATTTGACGTTTTCATATAAATTTGCTACTTTACTGTCGATACCGATATTAGCTGTATTTGAATATCCCCAGTTCCATTTGCTTTTCAATGGTATTAGGAGGAAATTAAATAGTTCGATGTGTTTACACTTACGTCACACACAGGTGATATTATTATTAATGTTATAGAAGGGGTGTTCCAATTACCTACATGTTTTCAGAAAATTTTGGGCAAATTTGCAAGAGACTAGTCTATCGTTTAGCTGGTGCACAGCGTGGATGTGAGAATGACTCCAAAGTTCTAGGTGGAGCCCATTGATAACTAGACAATACTCAAAATATCTTTAAAGATAATTTTGATAACAATATGGGGCATTCGTAGCTTAGTGAAAATATATTCCCCTTATGGGAAAGGCCGCAGGTTTGAAACCTGCTTATGACATTCGCTTTGGCTACTTATAATTTTTATCTTAATAATTCATAAGGCACGAATTAGTCAACATTTTCAAGCCAGAGTTAAAATGATTATCTCAACACTATTTTTATAATTAAAGTATCTTGATATACTCGTAGTTACGAGGGAAGTTGAGTTTTGCATTTATGTGAGTAATCACGAAAACTAGAGTAAATGACTATCTACTACTCTGTAAACTGTTCTATGGTGATTAAACTATTTAGAAGTCAAAAAAAGCTGTGTGTAAAACACAGTGTGTGTAAAACAAGTCCTATTATATGTTTAGGTACGTGCACTCACACAAATTCAAAGCTTAGCTTACGCCTCGTGAACTATAGTTTGATATCGTGACAACAAATAAAATAAGCCAACATAAAAGTATCAAAAATACTTCTCATTAGATTCACCAATAAACATGCGAATTAAGTGATTTATAGGAATTGTCAAAGGGGTCTTTAATTGATCAAAGCTACTTAAACGAACAAGAAATTTACTCGTCTTTGTAGTCCTGAAAATTATATACTCAAATATTAAATAAGCCGTAAGCATATTGGTTATGATATAAGTAGTTATGATATAATACGCTTACTCTGCTATGTATTAATTATTTTCTCTGAAATCAAAGACGCCGAAGAAATAATACAAATACATTTTAAGTTGAAGATTCAACAAATACCTACATTCCATCTTAATTAGAAGATCCAATTAAATCCTTTAACAAATTGTATCTGACATTGTTTGAGTACCGCTTAGCACCTTGTTATATTTTAACGAAAAATTATATCAAACTTCTGAAAAAGTTCAACGTTTTAATCTGATTATTTAGGGGACTAATTACTTTTTTTTGGATAAACGAGTCAACACCGATAGATCCTCAGGTGAATTAAATATTTCTATATCCGACCAGCAGTCGGTAACGCACAGGCACACCCATATTTAGCCAGGAAGTGTTGGTCCCACGTAATGGGGGGCGAGCGTAATGCCTTTTTCAGGGACTTAGAGTATTCTTGCAAGAGCCTCGTCTGTCAGCAGGTAGACCACGTTCAGGTGAAGATAATCTGAGCTCTAGAGATGTTGATAGTACTCGTACATATACTGCTTCAGTGGCGCGGTCGGTAGTGTATCCGCTTTCGAAGTGTGATGACACATACGTGGATGTTTCCTATGTATAATATGTATGTATTAACAAAAAACAATGTACTCGTATATAAGTATTTATATCAGTTTATCAAGTACTCATATAACAAGCTCAGGATTTGTCAGGTTACTTAGCGAGCTCTTGCACAATAGAACCTTTCAGGTTCAATTGCTGTCGGACAGGAGTAGGTGGCGCCGCCAGAAGAACGGACTGCCACAGGGCAGCGTTCTCGCCCCTATTCTGTTCAATATCTACACCAACGACCAACCACGATTCCTGGGCATCACACGGTTTTTGTATGCTGACGATCTGGTGCTTGCGACTCAAACAAAGACATTCGAGCAGGCAGAGTCGTATCTATCAGCCGCTTTGTCTGGTTTGGCTGAGTATTATGTCGAGAATGGTCTAAGGTCAAACCCAGCTAAAACACAGTCTTGCGCATTCCATCTGCGTAATAGGTCCGCAAATCGAGCACTCAACATTACCTGGCAGGGCTCCCCAATTGCACACTGCAGCCACCCAAGATACCTGGGAGTTACTCTGGATAGGACTCTTAGTTTCAGAAAAAACTGTGAAAATTTGAAGCGGAAGGTCTCTGCCCGAAACAATTTACTTCACCGGCTAACATCTTCAAAGTGGGGAGCTGCACCCACTATCCTGCGTACCACTGGACTAGCGCTGTGCTTTTCGGCGGGTGAGTACGCTTGCCCAGTTTGGCATCGGTCAGCTCATGCTAAAAAAGTGGATACGGCACTAAACGAGACGTGCAGGTCTAAAGCCGACACCAACTAGGATGTTGTACCCTTTGGCTGGTATTGCTCCCCCTGCTGTGCGTAGAGAGGTCGCCACTACAATTGAAAGATCCAGACAGGCAACAGATCCGAGACATCCACTATATGGCCAAAGCCCAGCGACCAAAAGGTTGAAAAGCCGGCGCAGCTTTCTCAACACTGCTGCTATCAATAGCACGGACCTTTCTAAGGCAAGAGTGAACCTATGGCGGGACAGTTTCTCAATACCTACTTTCATCCCGTCGGCAGAGAAACTACCCCCCGGACACAAAAACCCCTGGCCCACCTGGAAGGCTCTTAATAGAATGCGAACCCAGGTTGGCAGGTCTAAAGATAATATGTCCAAATGGGGTTACATTGACACTAAAGAGAACCAGTGTGAATGTGGCTTATCACCACAAACCATCAGCCACATGATGTCATGTCCGGGTTGCCCAGAGTCGTGCACTTTAGATGACCTGTACGAGGTGAGGCCAAATGCGCTTCGCGTCGCAGAGCACTGGGCCAAGACAATATAATCACCCTAGTGTTGCCCATCGACACGAGAAGAAGAAGATAACAAGCTCTCTTTAGTTTGAGACTATATGGCGTTGTGTGAATTGTCCTAACACATTTATTTATTTATTTACCCCTTAGCACCCATGAATGACTAAGACCATTGCATTTTGTAGAATTAGTTATTTTCATTATTATAATCCTACATCGGTTTTTCATGAGTAAGTTTTAGAAACCGGGAACATTATAATAGGATCTGTAAATCGTGTTCTCGGAGAATAATACCCAGTACAGTTAGCAAAATAAGAGGGTGGATTGAAAAGTAGTCGGCCAAACACTGATCCATTTAGTTCTAAAAATCAAATCTACCCACATTATTTAGTTCAGTTCAGACCTGTTAATTGTGTGAAGTTTGAAACGTGTACGATAATTAGTTTTAATTTTCTAAATTTATTAATAAAGCAACCTGACATCATTTCCGCAAATGGAGCAAATCAAGCAGCGTACCGTCATTAAGTACGTCCATAAATATGTTAGGACAATTCACACAACGCCATCTAGTCTCAAACTAAGCAGAGCTTGTGATATGAGTACTAGATAAACTGATAAAAATACTTATATACATATTTTTTTTGTATATACATACATATTATACATAGGAAACACCCAGACTTCGGTACAAACGTTTGTATCATCACACAAAGTTTGTTCCGACCGGGAATCGAACCCGAGACTCCGGCGTCGAAAGTGGATGTACTACCGACCACGCCACCGAAGCAGTCACTTAGTCATAAGAAGGGGCTGTCATCAAAAGCCATCCATGATGATATGGTCAGTACATTAGGGGATTGCGCTCTTTCATATTCATCCGTCAAAAGATGGATAGCAGAATTCAAGCGTGGTAGAGAGAGTGTGAAAGACGAACCCCGCTCTGGAAGGCCTTCGACGTCCACTACTGACAAAAATGTTAAAAAAATACTCGACTTAATTATGGGAGAAGCAGATTGAAATTTAGGGAGATAGCCGAGATTATAGGCATCTCTTATGAACGTCCTCAAAACATAATAGCCAACGTGTTGGGTTTCCACAAGGTTTTTCGTATATATTAGAGTTATAACTACCGTGTAACCATAAAATTTATAGTCTATGCTACGTACTTCATATACTCTTATTTAATACTTCATAATAAACAAACACACTTCTAAATCCTGACAAAACCTGTCTTGTTTTGCCTTTACCGCCTGATGTTCCACTGACAGACTGTTCCTTAATAATCTTCAACTAATTGTAGAACTTAACAGTGGCTTTAATAGACAGGTTTCGCTGCAGCATACTTACGATTTTACGTATATACGAGTACCTACTCGTACAGTAAGTGAGTAAGTATTTTTGTTCAGAATTTCGTTGCTACCATTCATAATATCTCTTCTGCATCTATCTGCATCGAGTGTATGAGGCTGTGAGTCGCAGAAGGAAACGGCTGCGTTCCACTGGCTCTCGCTAGAGACCATGGCTCGTAGCATGGTCTGTGGCTGGTGGCTGTGAGAGTTGGATTTATGATTTTTGTTGATAGGCTGCTACAAATGACTGATAAAAAAAATTATTGACTTCTTGACATTTAATTAGAAATCTTTGTCTCTTCTAATCATTCTTAATTTTTATTTTATATAAACAATTGATTTTATATAAATGTAATTTTTTGCTGACTGTACAGTTATACCGCCGATTTTTGAGGTACAAAATTCTTAGCTATATTTTTGCACTTTTACTTAGCATTGTTACTTAGAATACAACTTCCTCATGTCTATCTCGCTTAAAGGATTATGGTGATACTCCTTACCTGACTGGCTTAAAGTTATAAGAAAGAATTCTGCGTTTGTTAAAGAAAATAGAATAGATTTTGTATAACGTGTTAAGGTAATGACGTTAATGTACCTACTATTTTCCTTTTCTTTTTGAAATGAGACAGTATAATATTAAGCAAAATAAAATAAAATATTTACACACATAAAAGCATTTTTCCACAGGCCTGGCATCCCTATTCCATTTTCAAAATTACTGACAATGTGTTGTTGTTGACATAACGTGTCAAAGCGGACATCATCATCACATTTCACCCGCACTTTGGTCCACACAGACAGATCTATTTTTTAATCTTTGAATTGGCCTTACCTATTTTTTTAAGTAGTCGGAAGACAAGTATTTCCTGTGGCGCCGGCTAATTGGTAGTACCTATGCCTAAATTTTGCAAGTTCCTCTTTTGTCCCTCGTAGAAATATTTTTTTGTTACACTGGTAGCCGATTACTTGGATTTATCAAAACTAAGGGACAATTTCATCCACCCAAGGGCCGCTATCCCGCAAATGTTGTCATTCCATCGACCCTTCGGGTGTCTAAAGCTACGTTTCCGATTCGCGTGGTCTGCTCAGTTTAGATGCCATATCTGTACCTGTTCACTATAACTTAGTAACATGGGATGCTTTTCGTCCCTGGAAAAACCAAATCAGTTGAAACTAAAAACGGGTGAATTGGTGATAAAAGTTGGATCACCGTCTAACCACTGATCTAATTTGGTAGATATTTGAAATGCACGTAATTTTGGAACCCATTTTCCTGTGAGGATCAGGAAACTAAATACCAAACAATGTCAATAATAAATGTGTAAAGTAAACAATGCAAGGAAGTATGTAAAACTTTGCTTTTTGGTAAACTTTCGTAATAAGACCGTCATACCACTTACAGCTTACTAAGTTAAAGAAGACTGACAGAAATTAAACTTCTCAAAGTTGGATTGAGCCAACTTGTTTAATTTATAAAGAGCAAGTAAGTAAATATTACAATTTAGCTCAAAAACTCCAATATCTAAGAAAATGAGCAGAATAAACTTCAAAAAACTGGTGAAAATTAAAAACCACAACTATGTTCTTTTATTTGTATTGCTTTATTAAAGGAGCTAAAATGTCTATTACTAGTATTTACATACACAAACCCTATCATTTAATACAAAAGATCACATAGAAGCATCATTCAGAAATATTGCCTAGCTTACAAATAAATTATAAATTACAATACCAAAATTGTTTGATTATCAAACATTCATAGAAAATAATTAAGTATTTAAAAGGAATCAAATATACGACAAATTTAATAAATAAGTAACTTAGTAGTAACTTTAATAATTTAGTATCTCAGTTACAATATTCTATTATTTTGCTTGATATGCACATTAATGTATCCTACAAGAGACAGTGAAAAAAAACTTCGTCAATGTATCTTTGTTTCCAAAATCTACTACACATTATAAATACAGTATTGAATATAGGTACTGTTTAACCGTTAAAAAATCTGTACTTAGAGGAGAACTCCTAGGTGCAAATACATAAACACTGGACTTTGTTATAAAAGTTAATAGCTTCTACCTTTTACTGCCAGATTTACAAGATAAAGTCATTGAGAAAGAACCTGGCAATAAAAACTTACCGCAACTCTTTTCTAATTGCCAAACGCCAGATCAACAAATGGACTCGAGAAGGAATTGCCCTTAGGTTGCCTTTAAGTAGGAAGATGTGATTTTTACTCATAGCTTATTATAAAATTCATCATTCAGTGATACAATATATATAGTTATCTAGTTCAAATTACTAGTTACAAAGCAACATTATGAAAACAATTACGCTCTGACGTGCAATTATACTTTCGAAGAAACAAGATATTAAAATATTATCTAAACCAGTCTTTTTTCTTAGAATCTAAATATCAAGCACTTTTTACATGCAATTGATGTTACTCTTTGCGATATCTGACATATTTTCCAATACTTAATTAAGTTTAAGTTACGAGAAATTTACAATTATGAGATGATAAACTAAAATCTAAGTTAAATGAATATGGCTTGAAATATGAAGTCATCTAAAACAAGCTATCCGCCTTCGCTTTACTTTCATTTTACTTAGAGGTGTACAAACAATGTATTGATTAATTAAACACATCTTGAACCACTGCATCTATTGTAGATTGTGAACTGAATTTTGAGATTTGACAAACAGATTCGTGGGACTTATTTCTATGGTAATAGGCAATGTAGAACTAAACATATTTTTATGACACAAATAAAGTTTTATATAATAGCATCACACATGAAGATAATAATATTGATAATAATATAATAAATTAGCAACACATTTAAAATACACTTATAACTGTCAATAATACCACTAACGTTAGGCTTGATAGATATCGTACGCTGTTACTAGATAACCAAAAACTGTCGTCTTTCGATGACAGCATAAGAGAATCTTCCCCATTTCGTAGTTCTCTTGGACAGGGCAATGATTCTAAAGACAAGCTTATAACAGTAACTTGCTTGGAAATCACAGGTTGAACAGTAGGTTCTAACTTACACTGATTTGTATCATATATTTCTTCATCGTTCCCATCTTGTTGTACAGCCTCCTCATTTCTTTCTAATTCAGATTTAGATACTTTAATGTCGTTATACGGTTCATTGACTTCAGAGGGTGTTGTTTGTTGATAACTTTCTGCAACAGTCCCAACGCCAACAATACACGTGACGTCATCCAAAGCTAAACTTAAAGGTTCGCTCTTGGTTTCGTTGCGTAAAACTTGAATCCAAGACAGACGACAGTCACAACTCAGCATGTTACCTATAAAGAAAAGTAAGTATAAAGTTAGCCGCAATAATCACAAGACACGTTACATTTTTGGAACGAAGTTCCTTATAAAACAATGGGGTAAGATGTTGATTTTTTATATAATTGCACTAATTTCGCTAAATAGAAGACATTATAAACGTCGACATATGTTTTACTTACTCTCGAGGCATTCTCAAGACTGTCTGAGAAAGTTTGAGAAATTAGTGCAATTATATAAAAATTCAACATCTTACCCTATTGTTTTATCATGGACTTTGGCCAGGTAACGCCTGATTCCATTCAATATTGAAGTTCCTTATCGCGCGTTGCGAAAGGGGGCTAGACGGAAAAAATTAAGACCAATAGTTGTAACGACACTTTTTGCTGTAATAATAGTTGTAAGCCGTACGGTTAGAATAGGTTAGAACACGCACGGCTTGCTAAATAATATAATATTAATTAATTAATAATACTATATAATATTCTATTTTTTTTTTACTTTATATTACATTATATTAGTTAATAATAAAAAAATATTTAAAAAAATTAAAATTTTATTACAATTCCTTCACTAATTAATCGAAAGGAACTAATTCGTTCCATCCGGGTGTCCCTTGACACCTCTCAAGTTTTGTTTTCTGTATTAGTACCCAACCTAAATCAAGTTCATCTCAACACTGATGCAAGTTGACTAAATGATCAGATATCAGTCGTACCATGGCCTGTAAAATGTTTACAACGGCAAAATTACAGTTTACCATTGGAGCGTACAATAAAGGTTTTAAGGGGTCTTTTTTTAAACGACCACTCTGAATGTCCATTACAGAACGAATCGGGTAAGCCCTCTTAAGGATAATCTCAGGGCAGTGTTAAAGAACTGCAACTACACGCGATGCGTCTACAGACTGGCCAAGAACCTAATTAAGACATTCCTCTTAAGGTACAAGCAAAAAGGCGGAGCTTTTTGTCTCTATGCCTGAGTGTTAAGGGTTTTATCAACATTCCTAGGGTCCAAGGCATGCTCACCTATGCGGTGTACTGACAGATCTATACAAAACTGAGGCAAAAAACCTTGAAACGGCAATGGATACTACGTAAGACGCAATAAAGGCCGCTATTTGTGTGTGTGTGAAGTTATAAAAAAAAAATATTAATGTATTATTATTTTACTTAATTTATCAACACGTGCCTTTATTTAATTAAGATGAGAAAACATTGGATATGACTGCACTATTATACAAAAGTAGAGTTTATTACCAGTGCTGATTTGATAAAAGGGAGCTGTTACAATCATTAATCGCACTTAATGTGAAGGGCTTGCTTTAGTTAGGGGATTAAATACTAAAGGGGATTCCCCATTGTTTGGATACAATGTACATATTTAACTTCCCAGCAGTTACATACACGATGTATGGTATTTATTCTAAAATAACATGTTATTATAAAATATGGACTTGTAATGCGATTGTAATGGCCAAATAATGCTATTATAGATCCGACAGTAATGAAATCAAATACCAATTTTCAATTGCAATGATAATAATTGCACTGAGCATCATTATCAAAATAATTACGAGTATAATGGATTTTAGTTTAAAATATACTATTACCTATATAATAGTTTATGTCTGTATGTAATATGAGCGTATGTATGATAAATACACAGGACTTGTAGTTTATCCAAATTGTGAGTATAGTAAAGTATTTAACGAAAATCCTATTTGTCAGCTTTATCAAATATTTTTACTACTTAAACTAAGATAAAAAGTTCAACTTACCACTCAAATATAAAACGGAATTCTTCATTTTCAAATTATCCAAAATAGGTTTCACTGTCTCGAAGTTAAATTGTTCTATCTCATTATTTCTAAGATCTAATAATTCAAGCCCTCGGACTCCTTCTAACAGCCCATCATTAATGAATTTCAATTTATTGCCTGTAATTGATAACTTCTGAAGTAAAGCAAGCCCATCAAATGCTCTTTCGGACAGAAATTTTAATTGATTATTATCCAACAGTAACTCATTTAAGTTCCATAGTTCCGTGAATGTTAGGTCACCTAACATTGACAACTTGTTTGACCGCAGATCCAATCTCGTCAGATTAGCTAAACCTCTGAATGTGTCTCTAGTAAGAATTGTAATTGAATTGGATTCTAGTATCAGGTCATTGAGTACAGTCAGATGTTCAAAACATCCATCGTGGGCAAGATTAATACTATTTGATGATAAATCCAGATATCTGAGACTCGGCAAATCGACAAACACATCCCTTTGCACTTCAGTTACTTTATTCTCTTTTATAGTCAAGTTTACGAGGGACGGGAGATTCGTGAACGATGAGAAGTCCAACTCGGTTATTTTGTTGTTCATCAGAGTTATTTCTTTAAGTGTGGTTATATTCGAGAACGTGCGCTTTTCAATTTTGTTGAGTGTAGCGTAGTGAATGTTAAGTTTTTGCAATCGTTTCATTTTGTGGATTACATGAAAGGGAATGAACTTAAGAGCTCCATCAGCTCTCACATTAAATGTAAGTCGTTCTATGTGAGGTTGGGAACTGAAACTGGACCAAATTGGATCGCTCTCATCAATACCACCGTTAAAAACCCAACAGTCAGCTTTTGTAGCTGTTTTGATTTCTGTACTTTCACAGTAGCAGTGCACTTTAGATTCTCTGTTCGTTATCTCGCATATATTATCTTTTGCTTGTGCACCGTGGTACCGGCGTTCAGTTTTATCTCTGCGTTTTTCATTTAGTCGGCTTTCAGTGTAGGATATTTGCACTGAAGTCAGAGCCAAAGCTAAGAGTAAATATTTAACGACGGTCTCCATGGCTCCTTCCCTTTACAAGCCTGAAACAAACAAAAAAACATATTGAAGTGTGCTTTTTAAGGTGTTCTTGTATAAAATCGCAAAGTATTAAAAATATTAACGTTACATCTTTCTGTACGATAAACCTAGCCTAGTAACAGTACCTAGGTACTTATAAATAGTATTATGCTTTACTAAGTTTTAATTTATTTATTTATCAACACAATTATACACAAAAAATATTTACACTACAAAATATAGTATAAAAAATCCTCCGCGTCATTACCGACTGGGAAGGTTCCAGAATGCTGGCTGTGTTGACACATTGGATGGCGATACTTATTCTTTGGGCCCGAAAATCGCCAGCCTTCTGGTCCTGTCTCAACTCCAAACGTCTCAAATATGTAATCACCTGCTAGGTTAGCATATTTACGCCGTTTGAAAATCTTTGCTAAGTTATATTTATTAGCACATCACTAAATACTAACAGTGTTTGGTGATTTAATATAGGGTTGTCTTGTTCGTAACATTTTTTAATTAAATATTTCAATTTCAGAGAAGTTTGATTAGGCTTCATAACTACCCGCCGGGTGCCACTGGAAATTCTTCCTAGTGCTAACCAGAGGGGTTCGGAATAAAAAAAAGGCCTCGTAACTACTGAACCGATTTTGAAAATTCCAAGACTAATGTATGTAGCTATGTACACATTATCACCGAGTGATATTGGTTACTTTTTATCCCAGTTATATGTTCCCGTGAAAATAAGGAACGAAAAACTACCTATATCATACGGGTGAAGCTGCGGTATCCAAAACCAGTGCAATACTTTATTAAGTATCAAAATGAATCGTGAGTTCGTGACTCATTCAACCATTGGCTTGTTGGAGTGGGTAGCTACTGGATGTATCGCTGCACTCAGTCTAATTTGTGGGGAGGCGTGTAATAAATGCACTGTAACGTGTCACGTGACTTTGAGTCATTTAACGACCACCCTTCGTGAATACCTTTTTTGCCATTATTTCGGCCATAATTACTCCCATAAAATGCTTTATGGGCAAGGGAAAATTGAATTCGTCATCCTATCATATATTATAAGGAGGTTTTTATATGTATGTTTGTTTGTTTATTAATAAAACTAGTGTACTTAATTTATCGTACCTAGTTGAAACAGTTACCTATGTGAATAATCCCGTTTGGTTGACTAACTTCACTTAAATTAGGTATTGTGTTTTATATGAAAATAAATATTAAATTAATTTGTTAATGATAATGGAATAACGTTTATTATAAAAATATGTATAGCGTGTAAAATATTATCATAACTTATATTACTCAAAGATAATAAAATCAAAACACTGGTCGCAATAATATCAAAAGAATTAAGAAAAGAACAAAACTAGCGTGACAACATTCTATTATAATTTAATTAAAACATTCTTTCTTCTTCAAACAATTGCAGTTTGTGATGAGAGTGAACAGGACACAGCATGTTGTGTCTTCGTTTTATTTTTCAAATGACTATTAGGAATTGACATTTAAGGGCACCCTAGCCACGTTTGTGACGCATTAATTAAGAGAATTGTTACATCAAGACTCTAAAGTGCGACAGTTAAGTCTTTTGTTATTCTAAAAAGTTTAATATCGAGCGAGGATTCACGAATCACGTTTGTCTGTTACTTTTTAAAGCTGCTTTGGAACAAACTTCTTTGTTTTAAGAGGCTGTAAAGTTTCGTGTAGCAAGAAAACATTCTTTTATCTCATAATATTTTACGAACCGTACATGAGTATGTTTTTTTATGTATACAGGATATTAGAATTTAAAGTTCAATATTTTTTAAATCAAGTACCTGAAAAATGTTGGTAAAAGTGTTTTAGAATGACTACTTTGTGCACATGTAGTCGAAAATACTCTTACAAATTGGCACAGAAAAGTTGTTCAAAATTCGAAGAACGCAAACCATTTGCACAATCGTAACTTCTCAAGTAATACGCAGAATACCAAGACAATATTTGACAAAAAAAAACTCAATTTAGATAATATGTAGGAGGTATATGATAGACCTGGGGTTATTCTTGCGAGGGCCGTACCCAAAGCCTCTGGCAATGGACGTTGAGACAGCATAGCAGAGACAGGAATGTGCTCCTTCAAACTTCAAACATCACAATAGCCACTGATAGCGGGTCGCTTATTTAGGAACTTAGACCAAAAGATCAAAGAAAGAATGTAAGCAAACAAATTGACAAAAGGCTTTTGATACTCGTAAGCAATTTCTCAATATCTTAATGACAATAACATGTTTATAGCGTACTTTCTTTTAGGGTAGGACCCCAGGCTTTAGGTACGTTTAGGTCTTTAAGATAATTATAATTATAATAGTCCCTATGTTTCTAACTATAATTATAAAAACGATGATTACAAATTAATTCCGATAGCAATAGCACCAGAGGCTATATAGAGCAACATTCGATCAGACATTTTAAATTTAATTCTATCTGGAAGCTCGTGCAGTACTATTCGTAGTTAAGCTGTAAAAAGATACTGTTAAAAGTTCAACAGTGCCGTTTGGGGCCTTCCATTTTTCCATTTTGTTTCTTACACTTTTAAGTAAGTACTTGGAGCGTAGCGTCTTTTCTTCTTTTTAATAATGTTTGTTTATTATTTGATTTATGTTTTGGGAATATTGACAAAGGAACAGAACAATAATCCGCTTACATTCTAATATATTTTTGTGTAAACTTAGCCGGAGCAAAACATACGTATTGTTTAGTTTTATATAGATAAAATGAAATATTTTATGTGTTATTTATTAGTTTTCTTCGTAAACTGTAATATACTGGATATTGCTTAATATAGGTATCAAAACATATATAACCTATCCTTTATTTGTACTTACATAAATGTGAAAGGCTGTGTAGATATTTGTATATTTGTATTTGTTACTCAATCACGTAACCGGTGACTTTGAAAAATAAACGGCACATAATAAAGTACAGCCGAAATTATCCCAGATTGTTTTATCCCTATCATCTATGTACTCAAACGTCAGAATTGTAGTACGAGAAACCTTTAGCGAGTGTCCGATATTCGGACGCTGTTAAAGTGCAATGCTGATGGATGTCATATTATACTGGTCAGCGAACCTATAGGTAGAGAATGAGAATGAGGTATTATTATCTCACCATATTAATATTGGTGTACAACCTAGCGCTAGACTAGCAACCCTTAGCGCAAACTGCGCAAGTAATATTTTTTTTTTTTACTTTTTGTCAAATTTCTAATCTTATCGCACCACTTGAGACCACGACCTTTCCAACGGTGTGCCACACTTGACTGTGCGACTCTTAGTTTAGGAGGAGAAGCGGCTTCACTGGCGTATTATATATATATAGATTATAGTAATTTATTACAAGAACATAATGAAGACGAGATTGCCTGACGTTTTAACCAGGTCACACCAGCCTTGGTTACATATTATTGTCAATGTCGACATAGGCCGGTGTAACATATTCATTCCGGTTTTAAAAAGTAAAATATAGACTAGGTATGCAATGCATGCTACTAATTGCAAATGTTGAGCGGAGCAAATTTTCTTAATTTTTATTTTTGATCTATTTTCATGATTTCAGAAATACGCACTCACGGGTATGATGTCGACCAGCATGCCAAATTTGGTGAAAATCGGTCAAGCCGTTTCGGAGGAGTTGGCACACACACGATTTACGCTTGTCGTCTAAGATTGAGCTTCGCTTCGCTCCGCTCAATAAGAAAACGTGAAAGTTTAAAAGTCTATAATTTATTATGTACACGTAAAGTAACAACAACAACAAACAAACAAAATTCAAAACGATAAACTCAATACATTCTCTCCAGTAAGTTTCAATTCGTACACGTTTCGTAACCCTTGATTCATTAAAACTTAATGATATGGAAATGTTTGGTTACAACCATTTTTCACATAATCCCCAAAAGCTGAGTGAGCAAAATCATTGCTTTGATCTCAAACGCGATCCAAATATACTACATTAAAATAATAGGAGAGAAGTAGCATAATACTGAGCTGTATGGCTCTAGTTCCATTAACTGAACGGCTATTGAACGTTCAGTTGGGGCTTTTATCTCTGAATTTGTTTTCATAAAATATAACGTCTTTTTGGCTTTCAAAGACACCCTTTGCAGTTACTAAGTAATTATAAGAGGCTGGTTTGTAGGCAAGCAATTTTGTTGGTGACATTTTGGTCATATTTTACGTAGGTGCCTTCTTAAACAGAGCCATTTAGCCTGTAATAAATCGTACTTTTCGATTTTTGTTGAATTTGTTTGGTAGTACGTTATTATCACATTTAACATAAACTACCAATTATATTATTTTACTTTTACACCAATTGATTTTATTTTATAAGGTTATAAAAAAGCGCCCTGCCGTCGCCCCTACGTACATTGGAAGGAAAACTATAACGGACAAAATAATTTTGTTAGTTTAGAATTTATAGAGCCTATAATCGGGTGACTACGGAACCCTTATACTATGCGTGGCCCGACACGCACTTGGCCGGTTTTAGGTCTAAATTTATCGGACTACATAGCAATATATATTACATCAACCAGTTTCATGACTGCCTTTAGTATCAGGAAGCATACTCGTAATAGAACAACTTTATGTATCTATTTAAAAGAAAATCGTCTTAACTCTATAAAGTAGAGTTCATTAATTCTTTAAGAATATTGTCTTTCCGCTTTGAGCTGATACCCGGCAAATCGAAACATATTATTTTGATAATAGGATCTTCTTATTAACCACGTCTTTAGAAATGGTTCTGTCTCGTGCAGATTATCAAAAATTATTTGTTTTGTAGAGAATTATTTTTTCAAAATTTTGTCTAACTACATGATTTTTTGTGTTATTTACCTAAACCTAGTATATATTTACAATAAGAATAATAATTTACATAAATGTGTACAAAAAATATTTGCACTACAAAATGTCGTTTAAAAAATCCCCCGCGTCGCGTAGAAAAATTTAATCGAATTATTAATATACGTGTAAAAATAACATTTTTTTGCAAAAAATTATAGATATATAAAAGTATTCCTTTTATTATTATATATTTATATTCATTATATATTATAACTACAAACTACCTGACTATTCTTATATCAGTACTTTTCAAACAATCCCTTTTTTTTCTAACAAGATCCTTCAAACTAATCACAAAGCACGTTTACCTTGTATATGTATAGAATTTTACCATTCAGGTAGAATTCCTTGGGTTTATTCAATTTCTTTATTAGGCACACAACGTTGTTCCCGAAGTTATTGTGTAAAAGGAGTCTAAGAGTGTCTTTTGTGAGTTTAGCGGAACGAATTTTATCCGTTTGTGTCGATTGACGGAATAAAAAAATATTGTAATAAAAGAATCAAGATAACTTTGTGATTTCAACACGTTCTAACTTGAATATGGCAAATATTTTGTTTATAGATGGTAAAATTTTATCTAACAGTACCTGCTATCAACTTACGATGCTTTTGCTTATAGGGATTAACGGGCTCTTGTGGATATCTTTCTGAAGTCCTGAGGTTATGCTTCAGAGTACCCCGTTAGGGTGGACTTTATTATAAAAAATTGATAAATGGGAATAATAATAATAAATATTTTTGGACATTCTTACACAACGTCATCTAGCCCAAATTAAGCTATAAGCTTGTGCTATAGGATCTAGAAGACTGATAATAGTAGATTGTTAACCAAGGGATGAAAGCCTCCAATCGTTCGAGGCAGAAATGGGTGTTTTCACCAGAGTTACACACTCTACTTTTCATTTTGAATGCGAGGAAAGCAAATAAAAGTCAAATAAAAAAATTATACCAATAGAGATTGATCACATATCAAGTATTGTACGTCCCGCCTTTTTTTTATATTTTGTTTTTCATTCGCCTTCTTTTAGAGCAGGCTTTAGTCTTTTGATAAATAGGATGCACATATACACGCAAGTCTACTCTGACGACGCGACGGCGTGCTCCTAGTGACAGGAAAAGACCTCAGCGTCATGTGCGAAATCATGAACAGAGGCCTAAAGGAAGCGTTAGCATGGTGCAGGAGTAAGGGCTTAGACCTAAACCCTGACAAGACCAAACCTGTTCACCAATAAGACAAAATTAGGATGTGCTGTACCAGTGAGACTAGATAATCACGAACTGGAAAAAGTCAGGGTGGTAAAATATCTAGGAGTAACCCTGGACAGCAAGCTAACTTTCAAGACTCATATTAGCAATACATGTGCAAAAGCCAAAATGGCAATGATGCAATTTTAAAGGACAATAGGAAGAACCTGGGGCATAAAACCAGAAGTAGCATTATGGATTTATAAGGCAATAATTCTGCCAAGAATCCTACATGGAGCCCTGGTATGGTGGCACAAGGCTGCCATCGGGGAAAACAAACAAGAACTAGATAAAGTCCAAAGGCTTGCAGCCCTAATGACCACGGGCGCGATGAGGTCTACACCAACAGCCGCGCTAGAGATCATACTGGGGCTGAATCCCTTGGACCTAGAAATAAAAAGAAAAGCAACCGAACAATGGTTCAAACTAAGAAGCACTGGCCTATGGACCGGAAACTTCATGGACAAAGGTCATGCAAGTATAAGTAAGAACTACGAAGACAAATTGTCAATGATTCTATCCAATAACGACCTTATTAGGAAGGTGAGAATCTTCGACAAGAAATACAGACAGACATTCAAAGACGGAACTGAATTAGACAGGTGAATACCCCTAGGAAGATTTGCAAGTGTCTTTCAGGCAGAGATATATGCCATAAAGGAATGCGTGGAAATAATGGAACACCTAACCACAACAGAAAAGGTGACCATATACAGCGATAGCCAGACGGCACTGAAAGCGCTTGACAAAGTGGAGACAACATCAGCAACAGTCAAGGAATGTAAGGAATCATTAGATAAACTAGCCGAGAACACTGACCTAACGATTGCCTGAGTCCCCGCACATGAGGGAAACACGGGCACGAGCGGGCTGATGAACTCGCCAGAGAAGGTGCGAATGAAAACTTTGTGGGGCCGGAACCCCGGTTGCCTATTGCGCACAAAATCGCCAAAGGAGTAATCGCCATAAAACAACAGCAGAAACCAACCAAAGATGGAAGACCTCGACTGGAATGAGACAGTCGAAAATCTTCATCAAGGGACAAGAGAACGACGAGTCATATCATGAAACTCTCAAGAGGAAACATGAGACTCGCCATAGAAGTAATAACAGGGCACTGTCGACTAAACAGACATCTGACAGTGATAGGAGTAAAAACCGACCCAAAATGCCCAGAGTGCATGGACAGCGATGAAACAAGCTTCCACCTGCTGGCAGAATGCCCCATGTACTCATTGACCAGATGGGAACTTCTAGGTTCGGACAGACTATACGAGGAAGTCATTAGCAATCTGAAGGTGGAACAGATAATAAGATTTGTAAAGGACACAAGAAGATTCGACGGGGGACCGTGAGAGCTGGATCAACCATACTCTCTCCAAGGGGAGAACTGGGGAAATGGACGAAGTGGCCCGCAAGAACCGCGGGTGGATCGTCCGTCCGGCTGCCGCCGTCCCCGTTGGCAATAATAATAATAATAGTCTTTTGATCATACAGCCTTGTCATTAGTAAAAATTTCCGTACAAAATAGTCTTTAAACTTCGGTTAATTAAAAAGCGCCATAGAGTACATTTTTATTATTTTTTTATGATTTCACGCGTTAAAGCAAGTTTTCACAGGGCCAGTGCACAAATCAGTATCGGCGCCAGTGTAGACGCTGATACTGACTTCGTTTGTTTATATGGAGTCAGTAGTCGTGGTAAACTGTTAACAGTGAGCACCCTACAACACAGCGGCAGTGACTGACCAACCGCTGACTTGTCCGTTTACACGTGGTTTTTACGACTGGCGCGGGGGGCGCCGACTGACCTCAAAATATTCGTGTGCGAATATACAAGTCAGCACTGACCTCCCACCGCTGTACTGACTTCAAATCATTCTATCGAATTTCAAATCATTTTATCGGATCAGCGCTGACTTGTCTCGAATTCGGAGTCAGTAACTGACCATATGTAAATCAGCCTTTACGGCGGGCGGCTTAGTCAGGTTTAGTCGAAGTTTCAAATAACATACCACCTTTTTGTATACCTTAAAATACTCAGTATTTTAAGGTACGAGTATAAAAAAACCTAAAGACAGTTATCTAAATAATTATTGTTTGAGCTATTTACATCTTCCTTTATTGTAACTCAACTCTTATTTGTTTCTGACCATTTAAAAAAACAGTACCAGTATTGACTTAATTGAACTGTGGTTGTATACGTTTTTTCAATCGCCTCAAGATGTGCTGAGTTTTTTTTTTACTTTTTCGCGCATCACTTTCAACCCGCATATTAGGTAAGCAATGACCTTTCAGAGCATGAGAGATGAAAACATACTTTTGTATTTCTAAATGCATACAAAATATACATAGAAAACACTTAACAACCGAATCACACAAATTCGAAACAAACTCTTGTTAATCGCATTAACTTTTGATTCGACTCGAGAATCGAGCTCCAGAGTCGAAAGTCGATGCACTACCGACCACATCACCGAAGCAGTAAGAATCACGCCTGTATTGTAGTTTGCTATTAATTTTATTGGTCACAATTCATCATTCATCATCATTCATCGTAAAATTATTTAAGAAACATTATTAGGTACGGCTATAAAGCTGAACAACACTTCTGAGATATAATGTTTTAACAAAAAAAGTACACGTCAAAAATTAACTCAGTAACCGACTTCAAACTATCGAAATGGGACCAAATTGAAATGGGACTACTTGGGAAGTAGTAGCTTCCAATTACAAAAAAAAAATCTAAATCGGTTCGCCCAGTCCGAAGATATGAGGTAACAAACATAGAAAAAAAACATACAGTCGAATTGAGAACCTCCTCCTTTTTTGGAAGTCGGTTGATAAGATCTTAAGAAACATACGACTCATCTCCGCATTCAAACTTAACGCGCTGGATACTACCATATAATTCCAGAAAGATGTATACTGACAAGCACAACTAAGAATGATAATATTGAAACTATGGGCCTTGACCTCAAAGTACTCAACTATCAGATAACCTTATCACTGGTCCGAGGTCATAAAATAAGTCAGTAGTAGTCGATTTATCATTCAGTTTATTTGATGGACGGAATAGCCACCTTCTTTATTGTTAGTTGCGGCTTTCCTTCGTCTGAGATTGCTCAGAGATGAAGATTTAATATTTAATGTACTAGTTTGCCCATAAGATTATAGGTTAAAATTGATGAGCTTGCTGTTAGTAAGGCCATGAAATATGTATAGCTTAGAATGATAACTTGATTTTACGTAATGCAACAAAATAATATTCTTTTTGATTTTGTTGCATTTCATCAACATATTTTCATCGCTAGGCAACGCGGGTTTCAATTTTTTTTTCAAAATTATTTTAATTTTGAAAAATAGCTGCTACTTTTTATTAAATTCATTCGGCCCTTTTGGACATAACCCATTACAAATGTGCCCGGTGACGGCAATAGGCTTGTCCCCAAATACGTGGGACTAAAAATACTGGAAAATTGTGTGTGTGTGTTTTATGGTTCTGTACTAGTTTTATAGGCATAATAAACACACATTAGCTTATAAAAATATATAAACCCCAAAGCCGGCGCTCACTCTCAAAACAGACTATTTTGTCTTAAATTGTGTTGGTTTCAAATAATAAGGTGCCTTGTTGCAACTAACTCGGTACTTTTGTAATTACTTGAGCATTATTGTACGTAAGTTGTCTTTATATTGGACCTTAGTGGAATTACTAGGCATTTCACTTGTGTACCTTGTCACATCCGTCACATCGTGGCCTATAATTGTGTCTATCTATAGAAGTGCTACTTGCGTCACTCGTAATGGACGGATAAGAAAAAGTAGAGAGAGAAGAGGACAATTGTTGGTATGAGATTTCTGTATAAAAGGAAGAAAAAATCATAATATCTTAGATTAAATTATAATAAAAACTGGGGACTAATTATAATAACAAATGAGTAATTAGGTTAAACAGCAATATAACACTGTCAAAACAACATTACTTACTACATCAAAGTACCTAATTGAGGTTAAATCCTTATAAATTGTGTTTCACTGTTTTATGACATAATTTATCGCCTTGTGAAATAATATACCTAATGTTTTAATTAATTTGGTGGTTTTGTTGGGAATTTATGTGGGTGTTAATTTTTAGAAAAATTTACGCTTTTTTCTATGTTGTTTTTGGTTGAATGTTCAACCTACAAGAAAATTCTACCCCACTTTGCCCGGGTCGACTCAATTTATTGCACGATCTGCAAATATTATTGCAAATGCTATAACATGTTTTGAAGTTTTATATTAAAGATTAGGTGATTACCGCAGCTCACCCAATGTGGGTTCCCAATTCCCACAGGAAAACATTACGGGGATAATAAGTAGCCTATGTTAGTCCGGAATAATGTATTTACATATTAGTGAAAGAGTTTTTAGAATCGGGTCATTAGTTAGGGAGCCTAATTCAATGTCAACAAATATAATAAAAAAATCAAAATATATTCTCTTGTCAGGTATAAATGGATAGAATAAAAATTGACTCACACAAAATGTTACTTAAGATTTAATTCACTACGACGTTCAATGAATGATTCCACCATACCTCAGTACATTCATTCATAAGCAGGTTTCAACCGTAAATTTGCCTGAAAGCGGGTCCATTATGCATCTAACCGAGCAATTCCTGTTGCTGACAGCTACTTACGGCCCAGTAACTGCTCACATCTTACCCTATAAATTATGAAAATATTTTTACGTTTTCTTTCAGCACTGTAGCAGGATTATCAGCTAAGTAAAGTTCTACATAACTATTTGATGTTGCGTCACCTATTCTTTTTGTCATTAAGATTATTACTAAGTGAGTTATCGACAACAGAGCTGTATTCCACTTAAAAATGGTTAACTTCATAATAATATTATTAATGTAGGTATTGAAGTAAAACAACTAAAATCAGAGATGTTTTATTATATGTTTCTCAAGTATTAAACTTCAAACGAATTGAAACGTTGCGATAGTTAAAAGTTAAAATTCTTCTCCGGATTCACTAAAAGAGCATTGATCCAGTGAATTTATTTAAGATTCGTATCAGGTTATATTTCTCAAATGAACGTTCCACCTCGATGAGCTTAGAGATAATGTGAAATAGGGAGATAAGCAGTTACAACTGTCACATTGCAGCTGTTTGAACTCGATTCAAGTTATATTTTATGACTTATTTTATAGTGAACAGTCGTGACACACTATAGTGGCAATAGATATAAAATGCTTTTGTCATTAGTAAAGTCGTTTGTATTGCAATGGCGTGTCTATTACGAGGTTGCAGGATCTATAATTCTATCTTACCAAGTAATATTGTAATCAATAGGGATAGTAATATGTTTGAAATCTATTATGATTTCTTCTTCTTCATCTTTTTTTCAAAACGTGGCTCCATCGATATATATATCGATGATTTCGCCAATGTCAAGGTTGATTTTACCCGCACAGAAGAACTAGTTCGCGGTGCGGGACAAGGAAACGTTGTTCGGTATTGCAATTGAGCGTTTGGGCCTAGATTTTTGCCCAGCGCCAGAGGTAACCTAAAAGGCAACCTGCCACGCGCTCCGCAAAATTCCAAGTCTATTATGATTTCAAAAGTTGACATAATAATAAAAAGCCTTGATTATGACACAATTACTACTACGGAACTATTAAAAAGTTCAAAAATTCTTTTATGGTGCAAATTTTGTATGAGATTTTCTGCAAATCTGTATCGTAAAGAGACTTTTTAAACACAGTTGAATAGAATCATAGTATAATATGATAAAATTCTACTTTCAATATTAGGCTAAGGTCTGTCGACCATACTGCCTTGTCAATTTTTGCCGCCATATTGTCGATAGCTTCTTCAAGATTGTGTTTGTCAAACTGCCTTATGTGATTATACGAGTTTAAAGTAGTGTATGAAACTTTACATAGGTAGTAAAACCTACTCGTTTTCTAATACCCCTCTTTATGTAAGTGTTTCATAAACTAATATTATGGACGTTTTAACTATTATGGCCACTCACATTAGTATTAAAGTGTTCGGGATATTCACTATACGTGTTGAAATTAGACCGAAGAATATTAGAGGTTTATATTGGATAACTATGTTAGTCTGTCGTTATAAGGGCAAAATATATATTTTCTGGCCCAAAGAATAAGTATCGCCATCCAACTTGGCAACACAGCCAGCATTCTAGGAACCTTCCCAGTATTTGTAATGTAAATATTTTTAGTATATAATTATGTATATTTTGTACATTTTAATTCTTATTGTAAATAAACCCATATATATGTCTCATTATATACTAAAAATATTTATATTACAAAATATGGTTTAAAAAATCCTCCGCGTCATTGCCGACTGGGAAGGTTCCCAAAATGCTGGTTGCGTTGCCACGTTGGATGGCGATACTTATTCTTTGGGCCAGTAAATAGCCAGCCTTCTGGTCCTGAGAAGCATCGATTAGGCGTTTAGCAATGTCTCTATAAAGGCGGCGAGCACTCGGACCCCATGACCCCAGTGTCTCAACCCCAAACGGCTCAAATATGTAATCACCTGCTAGGTTAGCATATTTACGCCGTTTAAGGTCTTCAGCCGATGCAGCAGTAGCGCCGGCACTTCCGGATGTGCTAAGGTGTCAACGCATGTAGCGTCCCAAACCAAAGGCCTTCCCATCTTCCACAGTAACAACGTCATACCGTCCGGTCTCTTTCCATCGCTTCGTGCTAAACCATTTGGTTCACGTACGGCCGGAAGACCTGCGGTGGAAAGAGCCCTACGAATTATGTCGTTTAGAATAGCGTGCCGAGGTATACGACCTGCGCTTCTGCTACAAGAAAGACCATGGTGTCCCAGATTATCGACGGCTACTCCACAGGTGCAATGACGCGGGGATACACAAGGTGTACCCAGCCGAAGGCAAGTGGCAATGCGGAAGGTTGTGTCGTCCAACATTGTACCGATGTTGGGTGATGGAAGCGCCTGGATCCATAACCCTGACTCCCATTCTACAACAGCTAGTAGGCGTGCACGTTCTGAAATATTGACAGAAGTGTCAATTAGTGTATTAATTCTCAATTTACAGAGCGGTGAATCCCACAGTCGCTGTGAGCCTAGGCGTGAGGGCAGGTCAGTGTCGGGGCAAGACATCCTCCAAGCATTTATGGCATCGGTCTTGCATCGAACCTCGGAATCAATCAGTGTATTTGACAAAATTTTCCTGACTAATTCTTCGGTGCTATGGACCGACGACAGAAATGCTGGCAGACTGACATCTGTGACTTTACGAATACCTAGCCTGCCCAAGCGAACTGGAAGAGATGCTTGGACCCACGCTCGGTAATTTTTTTACATTTAAAATTTTATACAAAGAATTTTGTATTAAGTTGTCTAGTCTGCCCAAAATTTCTACATTTTTCCAAAATTGTCCTGAACGGAGGGCATGTGTAAATTTGGGTACGAAAAGACAAAAACGAAGAATAGTGAAAGCTGAATGAATACTGATATTACATAGACTATCAATAACCTGATCAAAATTTTGAATTTTTTCCTCGATAAAAGTGGAAAAGCCCTCTTCTAAAATCGGGGATCCCAGGAGGCGCAAAAAAGTTTTGTCCAAAACTTTTATGTTGGGGGCCAAACAGTTGAAATTGGAGATAGTTGTTAATTTATCTGTATTTTCAGATATATAAATCTCACATTTATTCGGGTTCAGTTCTAAGCCAATTGACTGAAACTCGTTCTTTATTAGGGTTAAATCTTGTAAAACTGTCTCTACTTTTCCCCCTAAAGTCCCGTCATCTAGGTATATAATTATGTATATTATTAAGTATATATAATTCACTTAAGATCCAATCTACACAAAGTACTTTTCATTTTACGTAACGAAGATTTTGGAATTAATGTAACATAATCAAATTAATTTTATTGATGGATCTAAACTTCGAGACAGTTCAGTGTGACAAATTACCTTCTAAACTTTATTCGAGAGAATTGAGTTACTAAAAAAATCCTTCGGCAAATAAATGCTCAGAAATACGTTTTGGTGAGTGCTTTAATGATACGAGTTTTTTGAACGGTAGAAGGACTGTTTTCGGTCATGAAAATCGAGAGTGCCGCGTTTGGATTGGCTGGTATCAGCTAGGTGCCTGTGCCTATGTTGTACGAATACACGTTAGCGTAAGGTGTGATGTAAGTAGGGATGCTCTAGATATCTAATCGTATACTATGATAGGCGTTTGAATGTAGTGAGTTGCACCGAAGAAAGAATTATGGTCTACGTGTTGAGCACAAGAGAAGATCTTGCTGGAATCTTCGTAATATCTATTAATTGTATTACTAGTGGTTCTGTGAACCGTAAACTTCGGGAGCGCTTTGTTTTGGAAATTTCTTCTTAAATTGTCTTTATTACTCTTTCATTTGTTATCCAATCCAAAAAATATCATTCAAATGTTATTCATTGTAAGCAAGAAGTGTGTTTGTAAAGTTTCATGCAAATCGGTTGATAAATACGGTCTCAAACATGATCTGACAGAACCCGTAGATGTAGAGGTACAGACGAAAGAAATTCTCCCCAGTCTGCAAGTTGAAACACTTCGGTCGCTTCGCTCCCTCAGTCAATAACTAACTAATATTCCTTGACTTATATTTCAGCAGTTTCATATATATAATATTATTAAAGTTATTCCTTGCAGTTTTTTAATAATTATTATTTAGTAGCAATTTTCTTATATAAACACTCTTAAAAATTATACCTGTGCCTAATTAAAATACATGTTTAATGGATTTCGATGATCTTGTTTATATTAGGTACTTTATTAACAAGTATAAATTTAAATTTACTGTTCGAAGAGTAATAAGAAAAGCTGACGGGATCAAATTTTCCGAACAGTTTGTTATAGATTTCGAATTTGAAAATAATTCTTGCAAAAGTTTTCCATTATACAATGCAATGAACTCGTTAGGCAAAGTATTCAAGTTGTTATAAGTTTTCTATTGCTCGTTAGAGACCATTTAGATGTTTTCTTGCTTACCTTTTTTTTTAAATTACTAAAGTATAAGAGAAAATCTTAAGTTCTTGAAACTTTTACTAGTCTATTAATGTGTAATCTTTTGCAATAAGTAATTACGACTGCTAATAAAAAGTTCATAGAACAAAGAAACAATTAATATCGCTAATGGGTTGTAGACAGGTGGCAGTCATTTCAAAGAAAATATCAAAGGACAGCCGCATCGCAGTTAGACAGAAAAGCCGACCCCAACTGCGTTGGGAAAAGGCTCAGTGGGTGAATGAAGTGGTCAAAGGTTGGGACTGTCGATCGACGAACGATAGGTGTGGGACGTTAGGGGACTCGGTTACAGTATAATACCGCCACCGAACATAATTATAATAGTTGGTACCGCTCGATCATTGAGCGATAACACAAATACGCGAAAGCAAGTCACCCTATGATAACGACCACGTACTCATTGGAACTTAACCTGACTAATAAAATGACTAAAAAAAAAGATTTTTAAGAACCCAAACTTTTGATATTCTGTTTTTACTCTATCAAAACCATCCGGCTGTCTCTGAAAATCAGCGCTGTCTGCCTTGCATCACGCAGACAGTATTACTCTGAGAGAAGGCCGATTATTTCACATTTTTATTATCTAATTTTTATTCTGTTTATTATCTTTAGCGTTAGTTTATAATTTTATTTTTTATTTATGTGTTCCATAATAGATATTTTTCTTCCTTTCTTTCTTTCTAAACTGCAACTATTAATCCAATTACCAACTAATAAGAAATGTTTACCTCGGCTTGGCTACCTTTAAAAATCAAATCTGCTTTTATTACAGTTTGAAATTTGCATTCTTTTTTAAACTGTTTGTATCAAAGTAAGTAAGTATATTCGCAGACGTTGCACCGAAAACTGGTTGATAATCTTATAATCACCCGTATTTATGCGGTACTGAATCGTGGGAGAAATTTAATGTTCAGATTCCAGAAACTCTTTGGAAAAGCACCGTGCTTAAGTGAATGTGTCATTTGTTTATTCGGATTTGTACTTCGGTAAGATTAACAGCATTGAATTTAATAAAATGAATGTTTTTGTTTAACCCAATGTCAAATGACAACGTCCAAATTTTTCTCGGAAATAATAAAATTTCTTTTTATTTCAAATCGACCACATATTATTTTATTTTTCTGAATACTAACAACTTTTTTCTTATAGGTGCTGATGCGGGTGCCGTGAAACCTGCCGCCTACCTCCTTGGCGTGACGACGACGCCACCGCTTCGGTGCCACCGGGGCAGCGCTGCGCTTCGTGACAGTGCGTCGAACCCATATAAACTCTAATGCTTTCTGTGTTTACTGTTTAGGTTTAGTGTATTCATAGTGAAAAGTGTAAATAAATGCAAGCAGCAAAAAATAATGGATGTGGCAATGCGGATGTAAATTCAGGTGAGCTTGCAAGTGCATCAAGTTGTCTTGTACGGTGCCCACATTGTCCCCAAGCTCGTTTTTTTCAAGGTTTGAAAGGTTTTTTTAAACGCGGATTGAAAGTACATTTTGGAAATTTCATAAAGTTCAAAATGTATCTTCAAACGCGTCTACGATATCCCAATTTTTTCAAAATCAACAAGAAATTTCTGATAATATCGTCCTTTTGGCAAAGGTGAAACCATGAAAAATCCTATTCCTGTTTTAAAAAGAATCCCCCGAAGTACGAGACCCTCTGTGGCTCAATGTTTAGCCTCCTGCATTGGTCAAGTAGTCCGGGAAAATACCTTTAGCGCTTGGGAACAAATGTTAACCTTCCCTTATAGAATCCTACACGTAAAGAAAAGGCCGTTGACATCTTTGACGGTCCAAATCAAAGAAAATTGTACAAACAATTTTAACATTTTAAATTCAAATTCAATCCACATTTCGGCCCCTGATTATTCTCAGGCCAAGAAATTAAAATTTGTAGAGAATAAAGTACGGGAAGGCGACATCAGTGGGGCGGCAAGACTACTTTTTTGTAGCGACGTGCTGGCTCCTTTTTCTGTAGAAACTTTGACTGGCTTGCAGAGTAAGCACCCACCATCCGCAGCTGACCTCTCTTTCCCTGATCCTCCGAACAACGATACAGATAATCTGGAGACTCCTGCCAAGGATGTGCGCACAGCTGTTGACTCCTTTCGTTTTGGATCAGCTGGTGGACATGACGGTCTGACACCACAGCACCTTAAGGATCTGTTGAGTCCGAGCGCTGGGGAAGCTGGTGATGCACTTCTGAGGGAGCTAACAGCTCTAGTCAACCTCATGCTCTCAGGCAATGTGGACAGTGGCATCACAGATATTTTGTATGGGGCCAATTTATGTGCCCTTAACAAAAAGGATGGTGGCATTCGTCCCATTGCCGTAGGTAGCACTTTGCGGCGTTTGGTAGCCAAAATTTGTTGTCGTTTTTATAGTACGGAGCTTATTACCAAATTTCAGCCCTTTCAATTAGGTTTTGGTTCAAAAGGAGGTTGTGAGGCCGCAATCCATGCGCTTGCAACATACCTTGACAGTAGCGAAGATAGAGAGGTCATCTTGAAATTTGATCTGAAAAACGCCTTCAACTCTGTAAATAGGTGCTGACACAGGCCAAATTAGAAACCCCCAAAATTTTAACTTTCTTTGGCAATGCTATAGTCAACCAATAAAATTAATTTATAAGGACCACCTTTTGAATTCAGCCGTTGGATGTCAGCAAGGTGATCCGTTGGGACCAGTCATCTTCAGTTTGGCCATAAACCCAATAATTCAAAAAATAAAATCAAAATTCAACATTTGGTACCTAGACGACGGGACTTTAGGGGGAAAAGTAGAGACAGTTTTACAAGATTTAGCCCTAATAAAGAACGAGTTTCAGTCAATTGGCTTAGAACTGAACCCGAATAAATGTGAGATTTTTATATCTGAAAACACAAATAAATTAACAACAATCTCCAAATTCAACTATTTGGCCCCCAACATAAAAGTTTTGGACAAAACTTCGTTACGCCTCCTAGGGTCCCCGATTTTAGAAGATGGCTTTTCCACTGTTATCGAGAAAAAATTCAAAATTTGGATCAGGTTATTGATAGTCTATGTAATATCAGTATTCATTCACCTTTCACTATTCTTCGTTTTTGTCTTTTCGTACCCAAATTTACACATGCCCTCCGTTCAGGACAATTTTGGAAAAATGTAGAAATTTTGGGCAGACTAGACAACATAATACAAAATTCTTTGTGTAAAATTTTAAATGTAAATATTAATGACCGGGCCTGGGTCCAAGCGTCTCTTCCAGTTCGCTTGGGCGGGCTAGGTATTCGTAGAGTCACAGATGTCAGTCTGCCAGCATTTCTGTCGTCGGTCCATAGCACCGAAGAATTAGTCAGGAAAATTTTGTCAAATACACTGATTGATTCCGAGGTGCGATGCAAGACCGATGCCATAAATGCTTAGAGGATGTCTTGCCCCGACACTGACCTGCCCTCACACCTAGGCTCACAGCGACTGTGGGATTCACCGCTCTGTAAATTGAGAATTAATACCTACACTAATTGACACTTCTGTCAATATTTCAGAGCGTGCACTAGCTAGCTGTTGGCGAACGGGAGTCAGGGTTATGGATCCAGGCGCTCCCTTCGCCCAACATCGGTACAATGTTGGACGACACAACCTTCCGCATTGCCACTTGCCTTCGGCTGGAGTAGCCGTCGATAAACTGGGACACCATGGCCTTTCTTGTAGCAGAAGCGCAGGTCGTATACCTCGGCACGCTATTCTAAACGACATAATTCGTAGGGCTCTTTCCACCGCAGGTCTTCCGGCCGTACGTGAACCAAATGGTTTAGCACGAAGCGATGGAAAGAGACCGGACGGTATGTCGTTGCTACCGTGGAAGATGGGGAGGCCTTTGGTGTGGGACGCTACATGCGTTGACACCTTAGCACCTTCACACCTTCCAAGCACATCCGGATGTGCCAGCGCTGCTGCTGCATTGGCTGAAGGCCTCAAACTGCGTAAATATGCTAACCTAGTAGGTGATTACATATTTGAGCCGTTTGGGGTTGAGACACTGGGGTGCGAGTGCTCGCCGCCTTTATAGAGACATTGCTAAACGCCTAATCGATGCTTCTCAGGACCAGAAGGTTGGCTATTTTCTGGCCCAAAGAATAAGTATCGCCATCCAACGTGGCAACACAGCCAGCATTTTGGGAACCTTCCCAGTCGGCAGTGACGCGGAGAATTTTTTAAACGATATTTTGTAATGTATATATTTTTAGTCTATTTAATTATGTTTATTTTGAATATTGTAATTCATATTACTTATTTGGAATAGTGTATTTTCACCGAATTTAATAATAAAATAATGTTTCCGTAGTAAATTTCAGTTTGGATAAACACAACATTTAATTTCCTGGAGGCTACACTGAAATGGATAACTATATGTACCTACTTATACCTGTAGAGACCTTTTGCATAATTTTATTTCTTAGTGAAATCTGTGTATATTTTGTGATTAAAATAAAGGTTTATAAAGAATTGGTATAAGACTACGATAAAGTAATAGTTAGAAAATTTCCTGAATTTATACTTAATGTACTTTATATCCCAAAACCGATATCGCGTAAGAACAACAAAACCCTTTGCCAAGACCTTAATTCTCGAAATGTGAAGTTAATTCTTGGCGCCTTTACTCCAGCGTGAGCTATCTTTTTTTTTTTTTTTTTTTTTTTTTTTTTTTTTTTTTTTTTTTTTTTTAATCCGCGGCTTGTGGCTGCGGCCGCACCTACGTCCATTGCCGAGTGCCTCCGGTAGATACTGAAAGAATTCCCAGTGGCACCCGGCGGACCTTGGTCACTTTAGTGGCCACTGCGTGGTGGTCGGGTGTTACCCCGCATCTTTAGGGTCGGGTTTTATCTATCCCGCGTCGGTGAGTGAAGGCGTGCATGGGGTGAAGCCCCACATCACGCAGCCCTTCTAGCCTGCTTCTGTAGGGACGGTGGGTTGCTAATCCATCGTCCTCAGGCCCCGATCATGGAGGTCGATGGTCCTGGGCGTAGTCACGTATGCGGCGCCCTCGCCGCAGACTTCGGAACTCAGCGGGGAGGATACGCTCCCTCGCCCTTCCGGCCGTCTCCTTCACGAGCATAACCTGCTCGCAGAAGGAAACGGCCGCGTTCCACTGGCTCTCGCTAGAGACCATGGCTCGTAGCATGGTCTCCAGTGAGAGAGTATCCACGCCCAGGCCCACAACGAGGTCCCGGCGCTGACTTGCCCACGCTGAGCATTCCACCAACGTGTGGAATGCCGTGTCTTCGCCGGAAGCCTCGCAGTGTTGACACGCGGGTGTGACCTCACGATGCATGCGAAACAGATACCCACCAAAGTTTCCGTGCCCGGTGATGATCTGTGTCGCACGGTACGTGAGGCCACCGTGCTGCCTCTGCAGCCAGTCCTCCATGATCGGTCTCACCGCCGCGATGGTGGTGGTTCCCCACTTAGGTTGCTCAAGTCGCACCTTCCATGTCTCCATGAGATCCTGGCGGAGATGGGACCGCTGGGCCTCGATTTCTCGAGACGCAGGCCTGTGGTCCCGCTCCAGCGCCTCCTTGTGCCATTGAAACAATGACGCAAGGGCTCTCGCTTCCAGGTCCCATGGAGGGGTCGCGGCTAGGAGACATGCAGCCTCTAGAGAGATCGTGCGGTACCCTCTTATTGTCCTGACGGCCAAGGTCCTCAACGATCTGTGCAATATAGCAGCGTTGTTGGCCGTCAGTCTCGCCGCCCATACGGGAGCCCCGTATACGGCCATACTCCGCACGATCCCCAAGCGTGAGCTATCTGGGCGGCGCGGTTGACGGCCAACAACTCCACGCTCCTTAATAGACCGTTGAGGACCTTAGCCGTCAAAACAATAAGAGGGTACCGCATGATCTCCGGAGAGGATGCATGTCTCCTAGCCGGGACCCCTCCATGGGACCTGGAAGCGAGAGCCCTTGCTTCATTGTTCCAATGGTGCAAGGAGACGCTGCTGGAGTGGGACCACAGGCCTACGTCTCGAGAAATCAAGGACCAGCGGTCCCAACTCCACCAGCATCTCATGGAGTCATGGAGGGTGCGAGGCAGCATGGTGACCTCACGTATCGTGTGACACAGATCGTTACCGGGCATGGATGCTTCGGTAGCTATCTGTTTCGCATCCATCGTGAGGTCACACCCCGGTGTCAACACTGCGAGGTTTCCGACGACGACACCGCACTCCACACGTTGGTGCAGTGCTCTGCGTGGGCGAGTCAGCGCCGGGACCTCGTAGTGGGTCTGGGCGTGGATACCCTCTCGCTGGAGACCATGCTTCAAGCCATGGTCTCCAGCGGGAGTAGGTGTCCTTCTGTTCGCAAGTCATGCTCGCGAAGGAGGCGGCCGAGAGGGAGAGGGAGCGTACCCTCACCGCCGAGTTCCGTAGTCAGCGGCGAGGGCGCCGCAGTCTCATCCACGCCCAAGACCGTCGACCTCCATGATCGGGGCCTGAGGACGGCGCGATCGCCACCCGTCGTCCTTACAGATGCAGGCTAGAAGGGTTGCATGCTGCGGGGCCTTTGCCCCATAGCACGCAACCAGATTCACTCACTGACGCGGGATAAAACCCTACCCCAACGACGCGGGATTCTCATCCCGACCTAACCCCCGCAGAGACCACAGAGGTGGTCAAAGTCCGCCGGGCGCCACTGGAAATACGTTCTGCTTGTAACCAGAGACGCCCGGCAACGGACGTTAGAGCGGCTGCGGCCTGGGGCCGCGGAATTACAAAAAATAAATAAATAAAGCGTGAGCTATCTGCGGGGTGACTATGTAACTCGGTTTGCCATAGATGCTTGAAGACACACAATATTTATTTCTTTTACTACCTACCGAGTAACAGATATTATAAACTTCATTTATTACGATGCTAGACACAAGCATTCTATTTATAGCTTTGCATTCACTGCATATTACCGTATAAAATATTAACATTATAACTTGAAATAACGTCTGCGCTTGTAGGCAATTAGCTTGGAGCTAGAAGTGAAGTGCATCTCATATGAATTTTTCTTGGCATTTAAAATTGCTTCAAAGTTTTGAGTAAAATGAGAGCAATGTCTGTCATTTTAAAAACTAGTGGTTCTGTGACCCGTAGACCTCGGGAGCGGCTTTGTTAAGAAAATTTCTTCTTCAATTTTCTTTATTACTCTTTCATTTGTCATCCAATCCAAAAAATATCATTTTAATGTTATTCATTGTAAGCAAGGAGTGTGTGTGTAAAGTTTGATGCAAATCGGTTGATAAATACGGCCTCAAACATGATCTGACAGAACCCGTAGATATAGAGGTACAGACGAAAGAAATTCTCCCCAGTCTGCAAGTTTAAACGGAGACTTCGGTCGTTTCGCTCCCTCAGTCAATGAAGTTTATTAGTAAGTATGAAATAAAATAAATTATAGATTTGCTCGTCATTTGTACTAATAATAAAAATGTTCACACGTTGAAAAATATTTTTTATTCATGCATTGAAATTTGCTCTGACAAAACACCCAACTAATGCTAGGCAGGTAACTAAGTGCCAGGAAACGTCTACAGGCTCCTATTACGTGGGACCAACATTTACTCACTTGATAACATTACTCAAATGTGAAAACAGAAAACGACTATTTTAAGATAGCTTTGAGGTATAGTTCTCGGAGTATGTAAATATCTAATTTTTTTTTGTAAATATGTTTTCTAAATATGTGCACCGAGTTCGGAAACAAATCTCCACGTATACCTGCACCTTGTCTACCGTTTGCAAAATTGGAGCGTGTAACGTTTGCAAACATATCCATTAGGTGAAGCAGTTGTGCGAGGAGGATAAAATTGTCGCGAACGTTGGTTAGGTATTCAGATTTCATAGAGTTCTAGCAATCAGTACAGTTTTAGATAGTGACACTATCGTACTGTTTTAAATCTTTAAGTTTCCATCACCAGACACAAAGTGTCAGTTTTCTCTTGACAACACATACACACCCAACATCACGTTTTGTTTCCTGAGGAGTAGACAGAGGCATTTGATACACCTACAGTCACTTTGTTTTTTAGTCGTTTAAATGTTTGCAAGCATATTACCGTTTCTAGGTATGTTGGACATTTTTGCGAGATCTACGTGTTCGTATTGCAGGTGCACCACGTGCAGGTGAGAAAGGATTAGTTTAGGAGAAAGGGGGTCTGCAAGGGCGAATGTTAGGCCCCTTATTAGCCAATGCGTATAATAGACAGCGTTATTTTATAGGCCGATACAACGAGAATCTGCACCGCGTGAAGGTAAAGAGTCTCCTAACTACTTTTCCAATGAGAAGATGCAACACTAACTAGCATTTTGCTCCTTGAGTATATTATGTTCGTAAATATACCGGTACATAATTTGCAATATACTCATACCACGTTTTATCCGGTACAAGGTTAAAACTTTCGCGATAGTCTAGTTTGAGAGTCAAATTGTATATAAGATCATCACGTAAGTCACTAGGTACTAGATCTGTATTAAAAAGTATATTCTTAAAATAATAAATTTACTATAAAATTATGGCATCACCTAACTAGTTAAGTAAGGTATGCATTTACTTATGAGATAGTAAGTATAAAATATTTATCTTATAAACATAAAAAACATATTTTATTTACTGTTTGTTAAAAGAAACCTATTTCAAAACCAATTTTATATATCCTTTTGCAAACTAAATTTACAAAATACTATTTTTTTTTCCTTTATTTCTTGGCCCACACGCCAGAGCTTAGTATCCCCGAAGCTTGGTGAACTAATAAACGAGTGACACTAATTGGTTCTGAGCTTCCCGTTTTTGTGGGAGACCACTCACAATGAAATTTCTCTAAAAAATGTCTTCGAATATCTCCCCACCGTATTTCTTACGCCATTTATTAAAAGTCCAGAATATTATTACACGTAAAAAACTGTCTTTACATTTTTTGTTCCAAAAATTTGCGAGTTTCAGCCGGTAAAAGGAAGTAATTGACATTTTATTTTCACAATGTACAATGCTTTTGTGTGTGCTAAATTTATTTATTATAAACATTGCTTTTTATTTTTCAGTTTTAGATATTTACTGCCACGGTAGGTGTGAAAATTAATATCTTTTAATATGATTTACGCACATTAAATATCATAGATTAGTTAAACGATTAGTTACTTATAAGCAACTGTTTAACAATATGTTAAATTTATAAAATTAAAAATGAATTGCTAATCGTTTGTCTCGTTAAAACTCGAAAAAGAATTGACTAATTTGAATTTCCCAATATTGCAATTTGTACGACCATCTTACAAATGATCGAATTCAAATTTAGCTTGATTTCGTATTCAATAAAATTATCACGACGTTTTGGTTCTATACTTTAGTCGTAGCAAGTGCTACGAGTAGGTAAGACCTACTAACTTCAAATTAATATTCTATTTTCAACTTCCTTTGATCCATTAACTCTGTAAGTATCTAAGAGAAATTACGCCCTTTTGACTGGCAACAAATAAATTTATTTACATTCCATTTATTTAGTAATCAAAAATGGAACCTTTGCTTATTCAGGGACTGATGAATGATCATGTCTTGAACTTGTTTATTGTCTTTTAACACACATATAATGTTTAATATTTGTGGCTCGGAGAGCACGTTAAGCTGTCGGTCCCGGTTGTCATATAAACATCTATGGCAGTCGTTAGGGGTAGTTGGAACCCTAAATCAAATATCCGACCGTAACTACAGAACTTCGATATCGCGCATTGGTTGTGGAGATAATATGGCAGTCGCTCCACGCAAAATATCGAAGTTCAGCCAAATTACAGTTATTTATTTATTTATTTATTTCATCAAGAACTACATCTATCTTTACAGACATAACCCAATACGGTAGTATAGTGACAGCATTATATATTATGTTTAAATTAAAAACTAACCTATTTGTAACAAATTACATACATTGGGACTCTCGTGAACTCACCCAGCGAACAACCAAAGATATCAATCTCCCCAGCCCCTAGATTGAGAGTGCGAAACGCCCGAGACAGCGGCGCCTCCTCCAGCAGGTTGGTACGTGCCCTAGGAACAGCCAGCAAGCAAGGCCGCCGTCTACGCCACACGGATCGATCAATTCAATTTTATAGCGCTCAATATGATTGCATTGTGTAATTTACCTCTAATTATCTTGAATAGGTACAGAATCAGCGTGAACTCCCTTCTCACTCTCAGCTCGTTATAACCTACCATGCCCAGAATAAACAAGGTTGGGTACATAAGCGGATAAAAGGCGTACACTCCGTATAGCCTTTAATATAAAAACCTTATAAATTTATTTTGAACCCACTCTAACATAATACTATATTTGGTTTCATAAGGATTCCAAATAACTGCATTGCATTCCAATTGACTCCTCACCAATGCGTTGCGCTGTGCGTAGCACGAAACCCTGGCACCTAAATGCTTTCTTGCAACACTTGGTAACATGATTACGGAATGTCAGCTCCGTGGAGAAGTTCACCCCTAAGTCCCTTACCTCTGTGACCCGTGTTATTGAACTACCGTCAACCTCGTAGGCGTGCAATATTGGAGTCCGCGAACTACGAGTATATTGGTGATTATACTGGAAAGCCGACCCAAACTGCGTTGGGAGATGGCTCAGTGGATAATGATATAGTCTAGTATTTATCCCCTTAGGAGTAGACAGAGGCGCTTAATACTCCTACTTTTCGTCAGCCTCTTTGTTGTAAGCACGTAATAGATTGCCAGAGAGATAGAACCTACCTAGATATCCCTATTACGTTAGCCCAACAAACTTACTGGCTAAGTGTGAGTGGTAATCGCGCATATTAGGTAGAAACAATTAAATTGATTACTTGAGTTCACATTGAACAATAGTGTCACAACCACCAAAACCAGAGAAACAAAACCAATTATAATGAATTATTTAGTTTACTAAATGAAAATCAATAACACTTATTTATTTAGTTGAAAACTCATTGAAACTTCAATTATACCATTCGTACTGACACGACACAATATTCTTTAATACTATGTAAATTTACGTCTATTAACCCTAGAAAGATAACCTACGCCTCAAAGGCGCCCACGATTGAATAAAGACGCTGTTTTTTTCTAATGAGCGTGCATATTTAGCCGTTCTTTTTTGTCAGCTAAGTCACCGGTGTAGAGCGTCGCGCGACGGCCGTTTTTACGCGGTAAGTACCATAATTTTATAGATACCACTAGGTAATGCGCTCCGGAGGCGCAAGGTATGTATGCGTTGATTGCCTGTAAACCAAATTCTGAGCCAAATAATTATAGCCCTGACTGATTTTTATTGTTAATTAGTATATAACACATATTTTAATTGGTTTTTAATAAAAAAGTTACTATTATGTGAAAACATGTGCCTATAAACAGAAGACAGTTCATTTTTTGGTTTTTTAAAGAGACTTTTTTATTATTTTTTATATCCAAGTAATATAGCTAAAACTATCTTTTATTTTTAGTTCATTAGCCACACATTAAAGTTAGTTAGATAAATAAATACAATTGGTAAGTATTTAATAAAAAAATATCATTTATATAATCGTGCGTTTCTGAAGCGTATGGTTATCTTTTAACTACTATAAAATAAGGTTATCTATCTAGGGTTAATGTACCTATACTTTAGTGTTTTTATAATTTGTACTATCGTCAATCAAATTATCAGCAGCCCAAAACAATTTGTATAATGTTTTCATTAATATCACTTGTGAAAAAACATAGTTTGGGTTTTCCACCCCCCATTTCCCTTCCAATGAAGAAAAGGTCACGATAAAACATTTTTTTTAAAGTTAAGCATAATTTGTGCCAAATTCCGTGGTTATCGGATAAAACCTTTCCATCCTAAAGTTATTGTAAGATATTGTTTTAGCGATAATGTTGCTTTTTGTATATCTCATGTTTCTTAACTTGTGTAGAATTAATTCTATTCTTATTGTTCTTATTCACACACACACACACATATCACGCCTATATCCCTGCAGGGGTAGGCAGAGTTGCACCACACACTCACAATTTGCCAGTATTTTAGTCCCACTTAATAGAGGTCAAGCCTATTACCGTTACCAGGGACATATATAATGCGTTATGCCCAAATTGGCCGAATGATTTTAATAAAAGTAGCAGCTACGAGTATATTGAAAAAAAATTGAAACCCGTTGCCCTGCGATGAAATGTCTATTAATGGTAACAAAATCTTACGTGTCAGCAGCTATGGCACAGCCAATTAAAGTCCTGGACGTCTCAAACTATAATATATAAGTTCTTATTCAACAGTTATAAAACAGGTACTAATTATTCTAATATAATAATACTAGTTATCCCAACGAACTCTATCGCCTCAAATTAAAAATATATATATATATTTCATGCAAATGTATGTAAATTGAAAAACACTTCAAGAATATTGATTTAATCATCAAATTTATGTGATCAAATCTCTATTGTAACATAACATTATTTTACAAACCAAATAATGACTGAACATAGATCTATTAGAGCGTATTTCCCTACATATTCAGAGTGAACATTTGTATGTTGTACGCTTATATCCTGATGGATGTTCCAATGAACGGTGTTGTCTATCTAGCAATAACAACACTGTAACATTTTACGAAATGTATTCAATTTATATAATATACTAGTGGAAGAACAGTAGACCTCGCGAACGTTAAAAACATTTTTTGAGATTAGCCCCCATCCCTCCATCTCCAATAAAAAAAACTCACGCTAAAATATTTTTCTAGTAAAGCAATACTTGTGTTAAGTTTTGTGGAGATTGGATAATACATGGAGCCGCTAGCCCGGAAAAACATTAAAACTGTAAAAAACAAAAAGCTCACGATGAAAACATTGTATTTAATCAAGGAATTGTGGCAAGTTTCGTAAAGATCAGATAAAAACTTGGGCTGCCAGCCCGGAACACACATGCAGACAGACAGACATACAGTCCGTCTGTAAAAGCAAAATTATCCAATCTCAAAATACAGACGCTTCGCTCGCTCGGTCAATAAATGTAATAAGAATATACAACAGCCCCCTTACCTAGCGTTTGGAAGAGTTTGTCAAAAGCCAATGAAATTCCAGAAAAATCATAATATTTTTAAACGCTTTTTTTATTGTGTAAAAATGTGTTAATTGGGTCACGTGATCGACATTTTCTGCTATATAATTGGTTATCGACAAACTTTCCGATGCCATGCTCAAAGGGCTGTTAGGTCATCAATTAACTTAGCTATTAGTTCTTTTATATTTTAGGTGCGAATCACCATCTTATGCTTAGATTTTTAAAATGACGCAACGTTTTTTTATGCGATTTTACAATACATATAATAAAATTGTAAGTGGTTGATGTCTGTACATCGAAGATATAATAGAGAAACTGTTGAACGTAATAGAACCCAAAACAATGGTTTTTATAATTTTTGTCTGTTTGTCTGAATATTTGAATACGCTAATCTCAGAAAGGGCTAAACCGATTTGAATGCGGTTTTCAGTAACGCGTTGTGGTTTATTCAACTTAACATTTAAGGTTTTTTTTATTTCAATCGGTTCATAACTAAAAAAGTTATGTCGATCTAAAGTAACACACAGGCAGAGCTGCGGGCAACGGCTATACATAATAAATCAGTAAGTAACTGGTGATCAAGAAAACTAAAACACGCAGGCGGAGTTACAGGCAACAACTAGTAAGTACTAAGTAATAAGTCTGTGGAAAATAACGTTATGTTAATCTATGACATTCTTCTATTATTCTCTATGGTTGCTTGCTTCCGAGTAGAGTTGTGTTGTTATATCTTGAGAGTGAATAAATCGTTTATTATTAAAGTAATCTGTAATATTTCTATCCACGAATAAAACCTATTAAATACAATACAAATATTCGTTATTTTACATCAAGTAAATATCACAAAAAGTAGATAATTGTAAATAAGATATTTATGTAGAGCGATTTCTTCTAGACAACCTTAGGATGGATAGAACAAAAAGAAATTATAGTGCAATATTTAATTTTCACCAATGGATAGAGTGGTTCTCGAGGAAGGTTTTTGTGTATATAATTTGTCAAGCGGGAGAAGCCGCGGATTCTATTGTTTATAATTTGGTCGATTCTTTAATTTGAAGAACTACAAAATTTGGTTAAAATTTAAATTATTATTAAATATTTTATAATAATTGTTGTTAATCACATAAATTTTATTTATTATTCTGTGCTACATTGAAGCGAAAATTTCTAAGGGGTAGGCAGAGGCATAATAGAAGCCCACTTTTTACCAGAAACTTTCCTTTGAAATACTTCATGTGATTAATCACGTGTCAATGAATGAGGCTCTAGTTGGGCCTACATTATCATAAAAAAATAATATTTTTGACATTGACTATTCTTATCATTTATAAAAGTTATTTGCGAACTATTTTCAGACTATTGAAATAAACATATTTTTGTATAAAAGGAAGTCAAGCCGTTTCTGGGAAGTCTAGTTCCAAACAGTGAGATACGAGAATTATATACACAATAAAAAAATACTAAAAACAATTAAGTAACAAAACACTTACCACCAAATGTATCCTAAGTGACAGCCACTGCACAATACCACAAATCAAATCAAGTTCATAACACCGCACCAATCAAATAACACGGAAAGTTGTACTCAATTTGGGAGAGAAACGAACGTGCTCCTAGCGGGTGCCGGATGACAACTGGGTTGCTCAGTCCCTACGATGCGGGGCGTGGATTTCCGAGACTAGTGGGGAAAAAACGCGAGGCTGTACAGGACAAACGCAATATAAGATTGATACATACAACTAAAATAAATAATATAAGTAAGTAACTTATTATACCTAGACAGACTTAGAAAAAGGAACTTGAGAACAATTAATAAAAAAAAAATCTAGTAAAAAATTCTCCGCATCATTGCTGACTGGAAAGGTTCCCATAATAATAAAAACATGTCAATCATTGAAGTCAGTTATTGTATAACTCGAATATAAGAATCAAATAATTGTCACAAAAATTTAAATGAGACCACAAGGGATTTAGTAGCTTTGAATTAAAAAAATAAATTTAATTGTTTCTCGGTGAACCGATTTACGAACTATAAAAATACAGTCGATTTGAGAACCTCCTTCTTTTTTTGAAGTCGGCTAGAAACGATGTTTTAAACTGTAAAAAATAAAACTTCAACAATATATTATAAGTAGTAAAATATCTGAAAGTTGATCTGTTTAAGATTCATTTCCAAACTTTTTTATTTTAACCTCTTTGACTACGGGTCTTAGTATTTACTTTTAAGTGAGAGATTAAAAACTATAGACAGATGTTCTAGGTATTTGTTCAATGACCGTCTAGAGATTTAGATTATACCTTTTACTAAGGTCAGATAAGATTAAAGCAGATAGTAAGGTCTAAAGCCTAATAACAGTTTGTTCTTTATAAATAAATGTTACAGTTTATTCGTAAGTTAAGGAGATTATATGAATTAAAGCTTTGCTTTGAGGGGCTATTGAATTTATAGTGGTAATATTTAGCTTATTTTAATACTAGTGGAAACCCGTTCACAATTTATATACACAAAACTTTCCTTGAAAACCACTCTATCCATTGGTGAAAACCGCATCAAAATCCGTGCGTAATTTAAGGATCTTAGGATACGATCTTAGCATACATAGGAAACGGAAGCGACATTGTTTAATAATCAGCTTGTTAGCTTGTCAGTTTGTTAGCTTATAATCTTCAGGTTCAATTTAATCTCAACTGCATTAAAATTTGACCGGTACTTAGTTAAAAGGCTGATGAATATTCGGCCAAAAGCCCTTACATATTTCATAACAATCAATTAGAAAATTTGCTTCGAGCGTCGAATTTTCAAGCTTGATTAATTTATATTTCCATTGAATGGGTTATATATTACAACACTAATTGCCAAAATCAGCTTTGATCTTATAATGTATCATCATCCACCGAGCCTTTCCCCAACTCAGTTGAGGTCGGCTTTCCAATCTAATTGCGATTTGGCTGAACTTCGATATTTTGCGTGGAGCGACTGCCATCAGACCTCTACAACCCATGGGCGATATCGAAGTTCTGTAGTTAGACAGATCGGATTTTTGTTTTAGGGCTTCAACTACCCCTAACGACTGCCATAGATATTTTTATGACAACCGGAACCGACGGCTTAACGTGCTCTCCGAGGCACGGAGGGGTCTTAATGTCTTTAGAAATGGCCACCCATTCTAAGACAGCCTAACTAAATGTTGCTTAACAATTCCAATGTGTTAACCTTGTCGGTTACCTCAAGACCACGAGCCATTGATCTCATAATGTATAACGCCATTAATATTATACTTATTCGAATAAATCTTGGTACTAATAAAGTAACATTATTATAGACAAATTAACCATTTCCCAAAGGATATCCTCCGGAAAAATCACATCCCTGAATAAATCTTGCCAAATGAGCCAAGAAACAAATTTATTTACCAGCCGTAAAAGAAATGAGTATTGGGTAATTATGTTTCTCATCAGAGGTTCTAAATACACACTAGACTTTTTGCGTAAAATTGACACAAGTCTTTGCGTAGACTGGTGTCGACATTATAGACTTTTTTTTTTTTTTTTTAAATTCCGCGGCCCAAGGTCGCGGCCGCTCTAACGTCCGTTGCCGGGCGTCTCTGGTTACTAGCAGAGGGTATGTCCAGTGGCACCCGGCGGACTTTGACCACCTCTGTGGTCTCTTCGGGTGTTGGGTCGGGACGAGAATCCCGCGTCGTTGGGGAAGGGTTTTATCCCGCGTCAGTGAGTGAATCTGGTTGCGTGCTATGGGCAAAGGCCCCGCAGCATGCAACCCTTCTAGCCTGCTTCTGTAAGGATGGCGATCCCGCCGTCCTCAGGCCCCGATCATGGAGGTCGATAGTCTTGGGCGTAGTCGCGGAGTCTGGGGCGCCCTGGCCGCCTACTACGGAACTCGGCGGGGAGGGTAAGCTCCCTCTCCCTCCCGGCCGCCTCCTTCGCGAGCATGACTTGCTCGCAGAAGGACACGGCCGCGTTCCACTTACTCCGGCTGGAGACCATGGCTTGAAGCATGGTCTCCAGCGAGAGGGTATCCACGCCCAGACCCACTACGAGGTCCCGGCGCTGACTCGCCCACGCTTAGCACTCCACCAACGTGTGGAGTGCGGTGTCGTCGTCGGAAACCTCGCAGTGTTGACACCGGGGTGTGACATCACGATGCATTCGAAACAGATAGCTACCGAAGCATCCATGCCCGGCAACGATCTGCGTCGTACGGTACGTGAGGTCAACATGCTGCCTCTGCAGCCAATCGTCCATGATCGGTCTCACCGCCGCGATGATGGTGGTACCCCACTTGGGTTGCTCAAGTCGCACCCTCCATGAGACATTATAGACTTGGGCTACTTGGGCACCGGAATAAATTATGCAAAATAGTATATTAAAGCTTATTTCTTAAAGTTATATAATAAGAACGTAACTCGTCACTGTCACCTATTCTATGTTAATTACATAGAATAGGTGACAGTGACGAGCGAGAGTGACCTACAATATAGTAGATATTAAAACAGTCAAACAAACAGACGCGCATTTTCTACTCTGTTAGCCTTGTTAGCTCTAGAAAACCAAAAACAGGGATAGGCTTTCCCCTATTACCTATATGGTGGTCTCAAGGAACATTCCACAAACAGGTAAAAAATGAACTTAGAACAAGAGAATTCTAACAGCGGTACATTATAGCAGAGGTTTTAGTATCTTAATAAAACTTTCTACAAAAAAGTAAAAAATAACTTCAATAAAACATCAATAAAACAGCAATACAACAGGAAAGAAAATAGTAACATTATTTAAACCGGTTCAAATACTTAAAGAAATACCTTTCCAACTCTTTATTATTAATACGTCCATTGGATTAAATTAGTCATAGTCTCTTAATTTATCGATGAGTGCCACGTCAGAATGACACGGGTCAAGTTTATTCTTAACCGACGTACTCGTATCAAAATGTCAATAGACAATTTCAAACAATAATTCAATTTCTATTTCAGAGTTGACCTAAATTGAATCGATACTGGCATCTAAGTAAACAAGCGATAAAAATATTTCTTTGCAGTTGTTTTAGCGTGCTGTACCCAAATCGTAAAACGGGAACTCTATTACTGAGACTTTGCTGTCCGTCCGTCTGTCTTGGGTTGTATCTCATGAACCGTGATAGTTAGAAAGATAAAATTTTTACAGATGATGTTTTTCTGTTGCCTCTGTAACAGCAAATACTAAAAACAGAATATGATAAATATTTAAGGGGGCTCCAATACAACAAACGTGATTTTTTTGCTATTTTGGTACGGCACCCTTGGTGCCGGTTTTTTTATTAGTAGGTATATTTATATTTGTCGTGTACATGTATAATGAGATAATTTAAACGTATGCTACCTTTCTACAGTATAATTCGGCGGCGGCGAGGTTGACGGCCAACAACTCAACGCTCCTTAATAGACCGTTAAGGACCTTGGCCGTCAAAACAATAAGGGGGTACCGCACGATCTCCGGAGAGGCTGCATGTCTCCTAGCCGGGACCCCTCCATGGGACCTGGAAGCGAGAGCACTTGCGTCTTTGTTCCAATGGCGCAAGGAGGCGCTGGAGCGGGACCACAGGCCTGCGTCTCGAGAAATCGAGGACCAGCGGTCCTAGCTCCGTCAGGATCTCATGGAGTCATGGAGGGTGCGACTTGAGCAACCCAAGTGGGGTACCACCATCATCGCGGCGGTGAGACCGATTATGGACGATTGGCTGCAGAGGCAGCATGGTGACCTAACGTATCGTGCGACGCAGGTCGTTGCCGGGCATGGATGCTTCGGTAGCTATCTGTTTCGCATCCATCGTGAGGTCACACCCCGGTGTCAACACTGCGAGGTTTTCGACGACGACACCGCACTCCACACGTTGATGGAGCTCAGTGTGGGCGAGTCAGCGCCAGGACCTCGAGTGGGTCTGGGCGTGGATACCCTCTCGCTGGAGACCATGTTTAAGCCATGGCCTCCAGCGGAGTAAGTGGAACACGGCCATGGCCTTCTTCGAGCAAGTCATGCTCGTGAAGGAGGCGGCCGGGAGGGAGAGGGAGCGTACCCTCCCCGCCGAGTTCCGTAGCCAGTGGCGAGGGCGCCGCAGACTCATCTATGCCCAAGACCATTGACCTCCATGATCGGGGCTTGAGGACGGCGGAAATGCTACCCGCCGTCCTTACAAAAGCAGGCTAGAAGGGTTACGTGCAGCGGGCCTTTGCCCCATAGCACGCAACCAGATTCATTCAGTGACGCAGAATAAAACCCTACCCCAACGACGCAGGATTCTCATCCCGACCTAACCCCCGCAGAGACCACAGAGATGGTCAAAGTCCGCCGGGCGCCACTGGAAATACGTTCTGCTTGTAACCAGAGACGCCCGGCAACGGACGTTAGAGCGGCCGCGGCCATGGGCCGCGGAGAAATATGGAAAGTTATACAACCCAGGTAGAGTCGTGCGTGAATATCAGCTAATTTAGTTAATTATATTACTACTAAACTATAAAGGCAATAAAAATATCGATTTCGTACAAAGTTAATCAAATAAATGGCATGTTTGTTTTCTGACGGAACGTATCTAAAGATTGTTTAATAACATTATTGTGGGCAGGTGGCGTTTGTGACTCATCGCTTTATGACGTTTGCTTAGGGTGTGTGTACTTTACAAATAGGAGAGACAAGGATTTCTACCTGCCTGTACCTTTATGTGTGCTTTCAAAAAGTTCATTTCTAATAACCTGTCTGTGTTTAAAGAATACAACTAGGTATGCAATGCATGCTGCTGTTGCAAAAAACTGACCGAAGTATTAAATTTTCGAACGACAATGATTTATTTTTTCATGTTCAAACTTTTGTTTTTTTTTTTTAGTTCCGCGACCAAGGCCGCTGCCGCTGTAACGTCCGTTGCCGGGCGTCTCTGGTTACAAGCAGAACGTATTTCCAGTGGCGCCCGGCGCTGTGGTAAGTTTGAAGGAGATCGGTTGAGGTGTTTTCCTAAACACCTCAACCGATCCGAGTATGCGGACAAACGAAATACACGAGTCACCTAAGATTAAAAATCAAACTTTTGTAATTTCGCGGCCCAAAGCCTCGCGGCTGCTCTCATTCGTTGCCGGGCGTCTCTGGTACTCACGCAAAAGTTGTAACATTACTCCAGCTACAAATTTTTTAAATAATTTAAACTAAACTGTTTAAATTATGAATGTTTAAGGTAAAGAATATTGTACTTTTTTTTCATTTAGACGCTAAATTGCAGAAACGCATGATCTTCGGCGTACGAACCAGCGTCAGGAACTTTGCATTATGACATGATGGCTTATTAGAGAGTGATATAGCTAGGTACTAGCTTCGGGAACCTGCTGGGTTTCATCTAGTTTTTAGTATTTTATATCTAACTAGCTGACGCAAGTGGCTTTGCCCATTTGACAAATTATGTAGGTACTAAAAACCTTCCTCGAGAACCACCAAATCTCTTCGTGAAAACCGCATCAAAATCCGTAGCATAGTTTTAAAGATCTAAGCATACATAGTGACAGACAGACAGGAAAAGCGACTTTGTTTTATACTATATTATGATTATGATATTTTCATTGTGATGCTACAGTATAATTTTAATAATATATTATAGTCCGAAACGCCCAGGGCTTTAATTGGCTGTGCCATAGCGGCTGACACGTAAGATTTTGTTACCTTTCATCAACATTTCATAGCAACGGGTTTAAATTTTTTTTCAAAATTACAATTTTTCTGCTAGCTTTTTTAAATTTATTCGGCCATTTTAGACGTAACCCATTAAATGTGTGCCCGGTGATGGCAATAGGCTTGCCCCCTATTACGTGGGACTAAAATACTGGCAAACTGTGGGTGTGCACCTCTGCCTACCCCTTCTGTGGATATAGCCGTGATATGTGTGTGTGTTATTATATTTTGTACATTTTTAGTTTCCTGATATTTAACACAACCGCATGGACTCTATAGTGTCACAGCTAAAACAGGGGAAGGTGCTCAAATCCGAAAGATATTTTGGGTAGATTTGATTATATTTTATCTTTCACATTATCAGTATGATAGGTCGGAACTAATACATTACTCTTATCTTTTATTATAGCAGCTGGACTATTGGATTCTGAGGTTGTTTAGAAATTAAAATCAGGCATTATTAGAAGCTTTACTTACTTAAAATGGCTTTTCTAAATAATTTTAATTTTTAATAGGTTATAAAATATTTACAATAAGTATTACATTAAACATAATTATATACTAAAAATATTTACATAACAAAATATCGTTTAAAAAATCCTCTGTGTCTCTGTGTCATCAATTTTTTCAAACAAAATCTCGTATTTTCCCAGTTATGGGTATTCAGAGAAGTTTAAATACGCCTACATTACGTCAGTCCCTTTGATAGTCCAGCGGCCGCGAGCCTGTAAATTACCATTACCAGAAACTGGGTAATTTGCTTTGATAATACCTCTACCTAGTGTACTTAATTAATTTAATGATAATTAATTCGAAGCTTTGAAGTATCGTCATTATAAATCAATACTCGTCTTATTAAACACTTATTTTATTGGCATCTTGAAGTAACAATTTAGAACGACCAATAGGAATTTGAAAAAATCGGCCAAGTACGAGTCGGAATCACGCACAAAGGATTCCGGACAAAAAGAAAAATATCACGTTTGTTGTATGGGAGCCCCCTTAAATATTTATTTTAGTATTTGTTGTTATAGAGGCAACAGAAATACACCATCTGTGAAAATTACAACTTTCTAACTATCACGGTTCATGAGATACAGCGCAAGACAGACGGGCGGACGGACATCGAAGTCTCAGTAATAAGCTTCCCGTTTTACCCTTTGTTTACGGAACCCCAAAAAAAATAATGATAATTATTTTCCGGTTGACAAAAACTAAAATATTTTTTTAATAATAATATTAGTCTTAGTAGGTACCTAATACTCAAAAAATTACAACAAAATCTATCAAGGAAAAGATTGTCTTAGAAATCCAAAAGAAATGTAGGTCAAAGGCTTATATATGTTATAACTAAATAATGTATATATACTTGCACAAAGAAATATAGCCACTTTTAAATTAGATACCTACTCATTGTCTCAAATATACCTCCTCAGGAAATTGAATCTATACAAACTGCCGCGTACCTGTATCTCTATTACCATCGTCTACTTAAGATATTTACACGTAGTCAAGCGCCAACCTTTTGTGTCTCCAATAGCCTTTAAGACTTAAGCGCTCATTTTACGAGCGTCCGTAAGAAGGTACTTCTTATTGTGTTAAAACAATGGACTTATGGTTGGTACTTCAAGATTTATGCTATCCTTAAAGCGTCATTTACGATGCATTTTTAAGTACCGCTTTGTTATATTAGAACAGGCGAATAATGTAGTTAAGTTGCAGTGTAAAATGCTTAATGTAACTTATGTTTCGAATAATTGTTCGAGACGCCCAGGACTTTAATTGGTTGTGACACAGCGGCTGGCACGTAAGATTTTGTTGCCTTTCATCGCAAGGCAACAGGTTTCAAATTTTGTTTTCAAAATTATAATATAGCTGCTTATTTTATTAAATTAATTCGGCCATTTTGGTCATAACCCATTTTTTCGGCTTGCCTCCCTATTACGTGGGACTAAAACTACTAGCAAAATGTGGGTGTGTAATGCGCCTCTGTCTACCCCTTCGGGGATATAGGCGTGAAATGTGTGTCGAAAAATATTTTATTAGCTCTTTACCTATTCTTTACTGAGTTTCTAATACTTTGTCATAATTGCAATAGCCATGTTTACAGATACGTAAATATTTATTAGACATTGTGAATATCGATAATAGTTTAAAATCATGCTAAAATCATCCTATGCAATTTAATAGCTGCAAAGGGTTTTATAACGCTTGTACAGTTTCAATAACATGTTTTCTACTAAAATTATCATTAGTAGAAAACATGTTATTGAAATTGTTCAAGCGTTATAAAACCTTTTTCAGTTATTAACTTGCATCCATAGCATGATTTTGATTGATATATTTTGTCTTCACTTCAGTTTGTTTGTAAAACTTATTCAGATAACATACAATTAAAATATTAGACAGAATACAGTCCTTATTCTTCTTTTTTTTTAACACGTCATCAATGAACGTCCATCAATATTCATCGATGATTTTGGCCAATGTCAAGGTAATGCTTGATTAGTTGAGAGCACAGAAGAACTAGTTATTCCTAACAAGCCAGGTGCAGGTCAAGAAACGTTGTTCGGTATGGGAGTGTCTGGGAACCCGATTTTTGCGGAGCGCCAGAGTTAACCTAAAAAGCCACTAGCCAAGCGCTCAGCAAAAATCGAACTCCAGAATACAGTTATTTTTGTTATGAACAAACCTTTTTTTTTTGACGCCCCATACCACTCTTAGTACTGTCATTCATCTACCTGTCGCGAAATAAAAACAAACTTACCCTAGCTATTATCTTTCAAGAGTTTTTATTGTTATGGGTACCTACTTGAAAACTTATTGTTTGCGATTCAAAGAGGATATTATTATTTATTTTTGAGTTGTTAATAATATAAATAAATAACTACAAAGACCCCGTCATGTTTCTCTGTTCGTGGTATACTCAATTTCTTCTGAACAGGTTTTTATTTGGTTTTCCTAAATAGGTAGAGTGACTCATGAGATAGTTTTAAATAGTACCTATATCATTTATGAAAGTAGTTATATTGCCACGGCTTTACGTATAACAAAGAGGGAGAGAGTTGCAGTTGGAACAGCAAAGGTAGAGCCAGTTTCAAACCCTGTGCCCCGTTTAGTCTAAAACTATACATGGTTTACACTATAGAACTAAATACACACACACGCATATCTCCTCGAAGGGGTAGGCAGAGGTGCATAACACACCCACAATTTGCCAGTATTTTAATCTCCCGTTATAGGGGGCAAGCTTATTGCCGTCACCAGGCACATTTATAATGGGTTGTGTATATTGTAATTTTAGAAAACTAATTTAAAACCCGTTGCCTTGCGATGAAATTTTAATGAAAGGCAACAAAATTTTACGTGCCAGCCACTAAGGCCACTAAGGCAGCCAATTAAAGTCCTGGGCGTCTCGAAAATATAGAACTGAATAATTGAAAAATATTTATAAATCCTTAGGAATACCTACTAACTTTTGGTAATATAGCCACCCATGTACAGGCACCGGCTGGGTAATGGGTAATTAAATAAAATTATTATTTCACTTTCACTTGAGACCGACTTCAAATAGGTAGTGATGTGTTTCACACAGTTCAGAGCTCTGACTCACTGCTCTAGTCTCTCCTGCCTTCATTTTACGCCTCCTTACTCCAAAAATACTTCTGGTATCCATTAGGTATGTCACCATTACGATTTACAATTGGAGCAACCGTGTGTTTTATATTTACTACTCAAGTATTATAAATATAAAAACGTACGGACTATTAAATCCCTACGGTTCACGTCTACTTTAAGACCCTCGCAGAACCCGATAGCATTTTTGTCTTCAACAATCAGTAAAAATCAGAATTCAACGGAAACCATCCCTAGGGTATTAGCGACCACTTCCAACCACCATGGTTGTTATAAGGGTAGTGATGGACAATCAAAATTGGACAGGACTTATGCCATACACTGTACAGTACAATACGAAGTTATTATAAAGTGAACTATAAAAAAAAATCAAAATATGTTATTAGAAATAATGTAGGTACACCCTATCTCGCCCCTAGTTATGAAATTATGTTAATGTGGATATTTCTTTAACTAACGTTTTGTATCTTATTTGTAGAAGAGTAAGTTTCAGATTTGTGTGTTTGGATATTGAATAGAGTTTCATGGTGTTATGGTTCTTTTGATAAAGAGATTATTACGAGAGAAATCTCCCATGGCGTTTTATTGTCTGTGATGTTTGGTCTACAGTAATAAGATATTTAAGCAATGGGTGAAGTTTAATAAATGTCCAATATCGAGTTTAATAATAGTTATATCGGATTATTAGTGGATTTTGATAAAGAACTGATTTGAAAGGGAGTTGTGTGCGCGTTTGATTTGAATACTTTGAATGGTAGGCCCTTAATTCCACAGTTGGTAAAATAAAATGATCTTATTACAATTCGTCATACTAAAGATCGTTTGAATGCTCATAAATGCTATGCACAATCTGATTTATAATAGTGATATTGATCAATTACGCGTGATATTTACGCTGACTACATACTGTAGATCACTACAGTATACCTAGTTATTTTATCCCACGGTAAAATAAACGCTAGAATCAGTGTGAAATTTTATGAATATCTAGTCCATTGAAATTGAATCAGAACTCCTTGGTCTGATGATGGAATTGTGGGTATGATATAAACATCGGTCGTGGTTGTTGGAGGCATTTTGAGAAATAAATCTTGAAGAAGCTATCGACAATATGGCGGCAACATCCAACAAAGTCGACATACTTTAGCCAGTTTTTGCAAGATTAAAGGACAGAATAAGAGATTTGAGAACATTTAATTAAATAACTCCATGCCTTTAAACGAGTCTTCCAGAGAACCACCAGTTTCCACAAATTTCTTCAACAATTGCAGTAGCCATTACCATCATAAATATGCGTTATCACTCGAGCTCGGTCGTTGTGGCCTAACGGATATTTCGATTTATGTGAATTAGGGACACCGTCCAATGCTGTCCAATCTGGATAATTTATGTCACTCTATTACACTGGTGGTGTGTTACGAGAGATTTCGTTTTAGTCAGTTTTTCGAGTTGATTCCGTTATTTGCAATACAGAAATTTTACTGTTATAAAAGTGCGAAAAATAATGCTATTATAATTTTAATAAGTTTTTAACATCTTACTTACCATTACTTTGTTATAAAAGTGTTACTTTTTGGTAGCTTTGTACTAAAACCTATAGATATTATTACTAGTGGTAGGTAGTAGTGGTATTTCCCCCCAGCACCCTCTCTTCACTAAAAAAACTCCACTAAAATTATCTTTTCTAGTAAAGGAATACTTTTGCTAAGTTTCGTAAAGATCAGATAATAAAGGGGACCGCTAGCCCTGAAAAACATTAAAACATTATTAGACCATATTTAAGTACCCCATTTCCCTTTCAATCCAAAAAAAGCTTACGACGAAAAAAATGTATTAAATCAAGGAACACTTGATTTAATACAATACAACACACTGAAGTTTCGTAAAGGTCGGATATAAACTGTGGCTGCTAGCCCGGAACACACATACAGGCGGACAAAAGCAAAATTGTCCACTCCCAAAATATAGACTCTTCGCTGGCTCGGTCAAAAATTAAAATGAACATTTATTTATTTATTTATTTTATTTATTTATTTGGACAACCAGTAGTTATTACATTATAACTTATAAACTATAGAAACAACCATAATATTATGTTTAATGCACAACATTTTAAGGTGTCACATCATGCATCTTATAACAGAATAAAAAGAAACCTTAAGTAGTAATGTTTATACAGACATAATTAGTGTTGTAAATTAAAAAAAAAGAAAAACATTTAATAAATGAAAAGTAAAATTTCCAGGTAGGCGCTAACAAACAAGTAAAACACACAAAAATTAGATACCAGTTGCTAAATAGGTATTTCGTGTTGAAAAAAAAAATTAATAAAATAAAACGGAAAATCTATGATTACTTTACAATCTGCGCTACTCAACTCATGATCCCCTGAATTAGTCTTTTAAACGTTGGTAACGGTTCTGTGAACAAGTCCACCTCCCCACAAATACTATTATATGTCTTGGACAATCGGGCTATGGTTGCGAATTGCTTCAGATTAGTTCTAGCAAGCGGCTGCTGTAGTAACCCCATACTCAATAGAGCGCCTCTAGGTATCCGACGTGGAACTCGAATTTTAAATAGACTCAGGAGTGCCGGACAGTCAAATTTATTTCTGAATACTTTATACAGGAACATCATGTCGTGAACTTGCCGGCGAACTGTCAAAGTATTCATTTTAAAGTAGTTCAATTTTGCCTTGTACGTAATGAGCGTTTTGTGTTGCTGACAAGAGAAAGCCAAGTGCCTTATGAACCTCTTCTGTATGCGTTCAATTCTTAGTTGGTGTACCTCATATTGGGGGGACCAAACAACACTGCAATATTAAATAGTAAATAGCTATTTTTGTAGCTGGAACATGAAAGCATTATACAGAACTTACACAAAAAAATGTTCATAATTATTATTTTTCTATCCTATCTGTTTGTTCCTGCTCTGAAATAACTGCGTGGATTATAACGGGACCTCCACTGAAAAATAGCTGATGTTAATTACCGCTCACCGGTCAATATTATATTTAACAGTGCCTCGTCCATTGACTCCTCTCGGACTGCAAAGATATAGTAGTGGTATGTAACATTGGCTGAGATAATTTTGGTTTGAATTACATAATGGTTTTGAATATTCTATAGTTCTCGGTAATCCTAGGCTAGCACCCTGACAAAAATTACTGGCAAAGTGTGGGTGTATAATGCACCTCTGCCTACCCCTTCGAGGATATAGGCGTGATATACTTATGTCTGTATGTCGTCCGTTGATCAGCAGGTGCACCACTTACCTTGTGGATGAGGCTTGGACCTCTAAGATTTTAGTGAGACTACTGCGAATTTTGGTATACTCATTTGGAAATGGAATGGAATGGAAATGTGCAGCAAATGGAAATCAAATAATACTTTAGTAAATGGAGGACTGGAATTATAAACATAGACCGCCTTTTTTCACTTACATTTAGCTGTTTTATTGCGCTATTTTTCACTTCAACTGTCAGATATTCCTTTTATAGTCAGGAGTTCGGTTTCCAAATTAATTTTGACTTTGCAACTGAAACACTTTTTTAAGTTTAAATGTATTCCATCAAGGTTTAGAGATATTAGCTCACGGTTCTCGATCCCGATTCCTGGTTCCATATAGCACACTATATCGATAAAAAAGTATGAATGTGTTTGATTAAACTAGTCTTAAAATATTAAGATTGAAATTATAAACAGATCACAAAAACTGATATTATCGGCAGGACCCGAACCCACGGCCTTTCCTTTAGAGGGGGAATGCTTTGACCACTTTTTTTTTTAATTCCGCGTCCCAATGCCGCGGCCGCTCTAACGTCCGTTGCCGGGCGTCTCTGGTTACTAGCAGAGGGTATATCCAGTGGCACCCGGTGGACTTTGACCACCTCTGTGGTCTCTGCGGGTGTTTGGTCGGGACGAGAATCCCGCGTCGTTGGGGTAGGGTTTTATCCCGCGTCAGTGAGTGAATCTGGTTGCGTGCTATGGGGCAAAGGCCCCGCACACACGGCCGCGTTCCACCTACTCCCGCTAGAGACCATGGCTTGAAGCATGGTCTCCAGCGAGAGGGTATCCACGCCCAAACCCACTACGAGGTCCCGGTGCTGACTCGCCCACGCTGAACACACCACCAACGTGTGGAGTGCAGTGTCGTTGTCGGAAACCTCGCAGTGTTGACACCGGGGTGTGACCTCACGATGCATGCGAAACAGATAGCTACCGAAGCGTCCATGCCCGGCAACGATCTGCGTCGCACGGTACGTGAGGTCACCATGCTGCCTCTGCAGCCAATCGTCCATGATCGGTCTCACCGCCGCGATGATGGTGGTACCCCACTTGGGTTGCTCAAGTCGCACCCTCCATGACTCCATGAGATCCTGGCGGAGTTGGGACCGCTGGTCCTCGATTTCTCGAGATGCAGGCCTGTGGTCCCGCTCCAGCGCCTCCTTCCGCCATTGGAACAATGACGCAAGGGCTCTCGCTTCCAGGTCCCATGGAGGGGTCCCGGCTAGGAGACATGCAGCCTCTCCGGAGATCGTGCGGTAGCCCCTTATTGTTTTGACGGCCAAGGTTCGAAGTGGTCTGTTTAACAGAGTCACATTCCCCTTGACCGTCAACCTATCCGCCCATACGGGAGCCCCGTATGGGGCCATACTCCGCACGATCCCCAGGTACAGTCGCCTGCAGGAAGCGTTGGGTTTAGGTTGGGCAGATGACGCAGGTATCGGTCGCGATAGCGCGACCGATGCCTGCGTCATCTTGGAGACCAAACTTCGGAAATGTGGTCCGAAGTTCCATTGGCTATCAAGTACGATCCCTAGGTACTTCATCGAGGGCTTGATGCCGATACTAACGCCTCCCAATGCTTTGACCACTGCAGACGCCAAAGCCATCTATCGTGAATTCGTGGAGATAAGTCAATATCGTGTTTAAAAAAAGAATATTTCTGTTTAAATTTCCTAGAAATATACTTACCATGTAAGTACCGACCTATATACCTTTCACAATGCGAATAAAAAACTTTAATTTTCTCGACATCGTTCTCTCCACAACTCGAAAGGTCCAAGGGATTTATACCCCAATCAGCAGCTTGGTGGCTGATTTATAAAACATGTTAACCAGACACGCATTGCCAATCGTGAAATATGTACGACATGTCCTGTTGCGTCCCAGTGAGCAGTCACCTTGCCATTACTGCGTCTATGGCGGTATTTGTTAGAATCGTACTGCGGTATTTTGCAAATATTTGAATTCATAAAATGTGGCAGATATTGGTAGAAAATTTGAAATTGGAGCTTCAGCAGTCTATTATAATAGTACTTGGGATGTTTTAGATTGAATTGGTTGAGTGGTATTTCAATTTATTATGCTCATTAATTTCATCTGTTTATTTGATACGCTAGGAATGATGGGAACGTTTGAAATTGTTTGAATTTTAATGATGTTCATAACGCTTTTGGTAGACATTTACTCATTTAGTAAGAAAGTGATGTCGTTTGTGGTTATTTAATCTAACCTTAAGTTATTAGATCATGGATAAACGTTTCTTTTCAACCGACTTCAAGAAATGAGGAGGTTCTCCATTGAACTGGATTTTTTTTGTGTTTCTTACCTCATAATTATCTCTCAACTGGGTGAACCGATTTTGATTTTTTTTATTAATGCTACTGCTTACCGTGTTGTCCCATTTCAATTTTCTCCCATTCCGACAATCATTTGGTCCCATTTTGGTAATTTGAAGTCGGTATTTGCTTCAATGTTGTTTTGAATTTACTTAAATTGTACGAAATGTTACAATTAAAGTTAAGGTTGTCCCATTTAAATTTTCTCCCATTCCTACAATCATTTGTTCCCATTTTGGTAATTTGAAGTTGGTTTTTGCTTCAATGTTTTTTGAATTTACTTTAATTGTACGAAAGGTTACAATTAAAGTTAATGTTACAATTATTAAGCACAAGTTACGCAGAAAATGCCTTCATGAGACGTGCTTGCAGGTTGTACAACGATAAATTGTTATGCGTGGATTTATTTGGTTAATCTCTTGGACATCTGAAAAGTTAAACTGTACTGTGTCTATCTGAGTAGGAAATCTATATAGATCTGATTCTAATTCTATTTTTTCTAATTTTGTCTATTTTTATAATTTAGTCAGATTGTCGGATTGTAGCTTTAATTTAGGTGTAATTTTACTTTTTAATTTAAAACTTTAAATTTGCAAATTTCTTAAATCTTTGTTTTTTTACGTAGTTTTTTTTCCTAAAATACAGGAAACTGTAACTACAATTATATGAAGGTTCTGTAAAATTGGTTATGTATATGACTGTTTGTAATTTTCCTAAAAATAAATAAAATGAAATGTACGACTGTATGGTTAAGCTGACTGTTGTAGCCGTCGCTCGTTTCAAATTCTTACCCTAAAAATTTGTGGCATACTTCTAACAAAAGCTCAGTCAATTGTGAAAAGAAATCTCTTTGTAGGCCCATTCCTATTAAAACTACACAAGAAACATCCACAAGTCATATTTTAATGGGGGAATTCGCCCCAAATTATTTATTTTTGTTCTTTTTTGTGTAGTGATCCTTTTTGCGATCACTTGAGCGTGAATAATATGTTGGCATATAGCTTTTGACAGCTGTTATTCTATTATATTACATTTTAATGGAACTAGCGCTTCGGCCGCCATCGTAACTACAGGTTCGTAACCAGTTGAGAACGAGGAAAAAATCATCCGTGTTCGAAACCAGTTTCGATAGAAGGTTTTTTCCTTACTCGAAACCCATACTTTAATCCTACAATGCTGACTTTAAACGAAGGTTTCGTTTGTGAGAATAGTTTTGCTATAATAATTGGCCAAACTGAAGACAGAATAGATAGAAAACGTATGAATCGTATCTATTAAATATTCGGGGTCGGCGCAACAAGCTTTTCTCCTCCACAAATCCCTGTCAGACGTCATCTCTTCAGTCACTCCTCTCCTTGTCATATCCTCTTTTACACATTCCATCCATCTTTTCTTTCGCCTACCTCTAACAACCAAACAGGTAATATGGTGATATATATATTATAGTTACATACCTACCTACAGTTCAGACATGAATTATTTAATGTTGAAAAATTTAAAATACACGTCAAAAATTGACACAACGAATGACTTCAAATTACCGAAATGGGACCAAAATAGTTGTCGGAATGGGACCAAATTAAAATGGGGCCACTAGGAAAGTAGTACTTAGCTTTCTTTAAAAAAAACATTCAAAATCGGTTTACCCAGTCCAAAGTAATATGAGGTCACAAGCAAAAAAATAAATTAAAAACCTGTTTTGGAAGTTGGTTGATAAATAAATTTTACACACAAATTAATTTACGCTGCAAATAGGACGCTGAAAAAAAACTAATGAGAGTTTAAAGACTGTTGTTGGCTAGAAAATTGAAATGATTTATTATTTTATTTGCAATAATATAATTTTGTCATTAATAAAGTTAATACTATCAGGCGTTACTTTTCGGAAGTCCATAGTTAAATTAAATAAATCTAACTACTTTGCAATATTCCGCCACATGCAAATTACCCAACTCTCGTATTTATTCATGCACAAATCCGCCCTCCAAACCCACTTAGGCCGAAAGAAATGAGAAATAATTTTGAAAATAGAATAAATATGAGAGTTGTGTTATCGTGCAAAAAATAATAAAAACCTCGACACATGTTTCGCCCCCAACCAGGGGCATCATCAGGAGATGTCGATGGCTCGGCGCACGGCGACCGAATGAGCCACAACTCGTAAACCGCACCTATTTATATCCTAGGTTTTTTATTTCTACCCACAACCATAATACCAAATTATTTTATGTCTACCCACCACCGTTGTTTGAATGACGTATACCTACCCGCAGCAAAGGGGAAGAGGCGAAATTAAGTTGATCATTTAAAATATTAGGGTTCAAGCGTCTATGTTTGTAGATTTCTAATTGTTCCAAGTTCCAAGTTCCATAAGTGTGAGGATTAGGTAGGACCGATTCCGGTCACTCCCTACCTAATCCTCACACTTATGACGTTCTGCACACCTGCAACAAAGGACTGAGGCTTTCGGTTTTGGAACAATTAGAAATCTACAAACATAGACGCTTGAACCCTAATATTTTAAATGATCAACTTAATTTCGCCTCTTCCCCTTTGCTGCGGGTAGGTATACGTCATTCAAACAACGGTTGTGGGTAGACATAAAATAATTTGGTATTATGGTTGTGGGTAGAAATAAAAAATCTAGGATATAAATAGGTGCGGTTTACGAGTTGTGGCTCATTCGGTCGCCGTGCGCCGAGCCATCGACATCTCCTGATGATGCCCCTGGTTGGGGGCGAAACACGTGTCGAGGTTTTTATTATTTTTTGCACGATAACACAACTCTCATATTTATTCTATTTTCAAAATTATTTCTCTATTCTTTCGGCCTAAGTGGGTTTGGAGGGCGGATTTGTGCATGAATAAATACGAGAGTTGGGTAATTTGCATGTGGCGGAATATTGCAAAGTAGTTAGATTTATTTAATTTAATTTTGTCATTATTAAACATTTGATTCATTTCAGTTCAGTGAAAAATTTGCATTAACTGTTCAGACAGTTTTAATCAAATTTATTTATTTTTTCCATTCTGATTGAAAAGCAAAAGCTCATTAGGTATCATAAAATAAGAGTATCATTATTTAAAAAAACTTAAACACTGACATTATCCACTACTCATTAAAAAATGATCCCGCGGCTTTACTTACGTGAAATAGTTTTAAAAATTTGCTAATGTGTTATTCTGATGTAAGAACTATATTATAAGTTAATTGTAAAGTTCTATTAATCCGTTTTGTAGTTTTCGCAAATAATTATTATTCTAAAGTACGAGTACCCAGTATGACTGTTTGGTTACAAAATTTCTCAAACTTATCTATATATAGAAATGGGGAATGTAATTTTTGTCCCCCTTAGCTCTCGAGAACTGCTTGTGCTCCAATGATGGTTGACACCTCTATGGATAGCCCTCGAACTGGAGGCAAGCCAAGAAATCGAAAATTTGACCTAGCCCTAAGGGGTAAAAAGTTATAGGCCAAAACCTATGGCGTGGTGCGGCGCGAAGCAGAAAAACACAATAACCATTGGGTAGGGCCAATTGCTAATCGTCACTATCTGACCGTTACCTCTTCGAGACACTTACTTTTCTTGCTTGTACGTTTCCATTTCCACGGTTGTTAGCTAATACCAATCTTAAACACTATTCACATTCATCGGACAGATCTTGGCTGAACTTTCATTGGCGGACTGTCAAATCAGCCAATGAAGTCCACTCAGTCGCTAAAATCTCATTGGTAGATTCAGGAATCAGCCAATAAGAGTTCTGTCTGATGAGTGTGAACAGTGCTTTAGTGTCAAGGTTTCTACAATCTAATCGGTACTATCAATAGTACATAAGTCTGTACCTAACACGTGCGTGAGTTACAAACATAAAAGAAAAAGCGTAAACATTTACCCAGCAGTTGTTGATAATATCTATAGGTACGGGTCTGGTACTATCTAGGTTACAAATATTGAAGCGTTGATTTGTTGTTATATTTCATGTAGCTATCTAGAATACCTATGTTTGTATCGCATATATTTGAAGCAATATTATGGTTCTTTTGCGTGAAGCTTATGGATACTCGTATAAATAATAGATTTTGTTCAGACCTTTGATTTGTTTTATCCGTAAAAGTGTAGTGCCGTAAAAGTGTATTTCAAGTAGATCGGTATAAATGGAAGCTATTGGAGTGTGGGGCCAAAATTTGCATTGGCCTTTATTAAAAACAAATGGACCGATCTTATTGAAAATTGGTACGGAGTTACCTAAGAGATATATATATATATATATATATATATATATATATATCTGTGGCATTTGGTATACTTATGATAACTCCAAAATCGGCTGTTTTTAGTTAAGTATACAAGTAGACCTCATTTTTTCTATATTTTCGTTTGATCCAATCGAAATAACTCCACTATTCTTACACGTGCCATAAATCTTTGATCAAATAATGATAACTTTCAAAAAATAAATAATTATTTGATAATTTTCTGTTATTTCAACATATCATCTCTTTGTTAGAGCAAATAACTAATGTTTTATGATCCATTTCAGATAAGTGTACTTATCATTTTTAGATCTAACATTTTATTGAAACACCTTGACTTAAAATATGATAAGTCCCACTTATCATATTTATACCAGACATATTTATTTTATTTTTTTCGATAATTTGCTTCGTTTTATATAAAATGCAGTTATCACATTGGTATCAATCTTAATGTTATCGATACAGTGGATTTGCACTGGACATATCAGAATTTTGTACCGGTCCGTTTGAATTAAACTAAAACGCTGCAAAAGGTGGGTACCTAGCGTTTTAGTTTTAGCTAAGCGTTGTCAGTTATAATTTTGTATTCTTGTTGTTATGTTTTAATCATAATGAGTGCTGCGAAATCAAGGATTGTAAACATTATTGAAATGGTCCATCAAAATGATGCAGAGAAAGATCTAGTCATGTAAGTACTTTTTCGTGTTTATTCTTTTATTTGTATATTATACTGTGTAGGTATGTACCTGTAGGTAAGTTCGAATTTTTCGTAAGAACCTTTCTGCTTGCAGTGTAACAAAATGGTAACAAAATTGACAATTTGTCTGTAAAAGGATGTAGGTATATGTAACCTCAAAGTTATTAGGTACATAAGTAGATGCGTATTTTTATTCCAAAATTTAAAAGGAGGTAAGTAGTTACTGCGTTCCACTGATAGAATGTATTTTTTTTTAATGTATGGACACCGATTTCTCGGCCAATTTGTAGACCGATTTCCGATATTCTTTTTTTATTAGACTCCCGCGGTTCTCCTATTTTCTTCAAGTCAGGGAACCCTTAATTTTTATAGGTACTTAGAGTATTCACATTTTTTAACACGCTGTTCTGATATTTTATCCTCAGTCATTATCTCATGTTGCTGAGCTGATGATGGAAAGCAGCTGGAAGGAAGTGGAACCTTGTAATAAACTGGCAACTACTAGGGGTTTATATTTCAATTGCCTGAACTAGACTTTTTATGTCATCATAGGTTTTGGACTTTCCATTCAGCACATACTTAAGCTAGCTTAAAACAGCAATTTTACAGTTTCATAGTGTTAATGAGTAGATACCCAAGTCCTTATTTACCAAATTATATAAGTGTGATAATGATAGCAAATGTAGATATTGTAGTAATTTTTGGAGCAATCTGTAATACATTAAATGAATATTTCAGATCATTACTGAGGAACTTGGAACTAAAGAAGCCCCAGAATTTTGCCAAAATGTAGTAGCCGATGTAGTAAATTATTTAAGTGAAACTGTTTGTACTGGTTCAGAGCACTCAAACCTAACTGCCGTACATGATGATGCTGTTGCTGTAAGTATTAAAAAATATAACATTTATAGATAAACTTCAGTAATGATCGGAGCACGAGTCAGACTTCCTGTTAATCGATGTTTTTTTTATATTTGCAGTCTGATAATATTGAAGACACGACAAAAATAAATAATGAACATTTATCGCCATCATTACTCCATAATTTGGTGGGAAAATTTTTTTTATCTACTAACAACGAGAATCCAGGACTACTGACTACGGACCCGGAATACGAGCCAATTTTTATTTCAGGTGCTGTGACTGAGCCTGACGTATCAATTCCAGGTCCATCAAGACAACCAAATGTAAGCGCTGGTTCACCCACTTGCGGAGATTTTAGTTCAGGGTCCAGTGATGTTTGGCAACCACCACACAATGACACAACCCAAGAGCAAGATAGCTCAGATTCTGAAACTTGTTTAGTTGACGAACCACTAGCATACACAATTGAAGGAAGCGCAGAATGTGGTGATGTTGAACAAATACGAAATATCGTCAATAAAAGAAAGAAAGGACATGGCCCTATGCAAAGAAAGTTACGCAAGATTCGTTCAGAGTCTCGTAGGCGGGGTGAAGAATTTGTAACGGCTAAAGGAAAAATAATTTCAGCAAAGAGGCCATCCTATCTGTAAATTGTCGAGAAAAATGTCACTTTAAAACTGAAAAAGTTAATTTTCTTAATATTTTTGAGGATTACAGGAACTTACCAAGTAGGGATTCACAAAAACGTTATTTGGCAGGATTAATTACCATCAAACCTAAAGAAAGGACACGACGTGGTACAAATTTAAAAAATAGAGAAATAACAGTAACTTATAACATTGATGGAGCAGATGGCAATATTTGCAAAAATTGTTTTACTAAAGTATTTGCGGAATCACGCGGATTTATTGATGGCATAGTTGAAAAGAAAAAGAGTACTCCAACATTTATCATACCTAATACAGATATGAGAACTGCTCGATTGCAACCAGGACATAAACGTTCTGAAACTGACGTAAGTTTTGCTAGAGATTTTAGTGGCCGCCTTTGATTTACAAAAATGTTTAGCGACACCGAATTTAACTGCTTCTGTTTGCTTTTATAAAAGAAGATTATGGACATTCAACTTGACCATCCGAAATATTACCACGAAGCGTACTTGCTGTTATGTTTGGCACGAAGGAATTGCTCAAAGAGGAGCTGATGAAATAGCATCGTGCTTGTGGCATTTCATTAACAATTTATCGGATGACGTGGAAGAACTTATTTTTTATTCTGACACGTGCCCTGGCCAAAATAGAACCAATATTTTACCAATTATGTTCAAGCTGGTTCTAAAACGTAAGATTTCTCTCAAAGTGATTGATCACAAATTTCTTATACCAGGGCACACGCATTTAGAATGTGATACAGATCATGCTGCAATCGAAAGATTTGTTAAAAAGAGAAATAGCACTATCTCCATTCCTCAGGATTGGGTCTCTGTTATAAAAATGACAAGTAGTCGCTATAATGTGAAATTAATGAGCCAATCAGATTTTTTTGGATTTTCTAAATTGGTAACTACTCATTTCATAAAAGAAATATAACAAATGATAAAAAGTCATTTGCATGGAATAGTATTTCTTGGCTAAATTATCAAAGATCTCAAGATGTGGGGTTCAAATACACACTCAGCCTAGAAGAACCTTTTAGATTCTATTCCATTCACAGAAGAGGTAGATCAGTACCCTTAGCTGATATAGAAATACCATTGGCATACAATGAAGCTATTCCTATTGATGTTTTAAAGTTTAATGATATTCAAGATCTCCTAGACTTTATAGACCCCATATATCACGATTTTTATAAAACATTAAAACACAGCCAGTCCAGGAATACTCGTCAAAATATGAGTGATAGTGAGGAGAATTATGATGAATAATGTTTGATTCATTAAAAAAATAATTGTAGTGTATGATTGATTACAAAAAAAAATACGATCTCAACTTATAATAACTAAGATAAACGTGATAAGTACAAATTATTATTTTTTAATTTTTTTTTAATTTGGTACAATGTTGTTAAGTGCCATTAATTAACAAATAAAATAACTAATTAATTAGATTTTTATGTCAGTGAAAATCTGATACTAATAAATACAATAATTTCATTGATTTGTTTCATTAATCCATTATTCCGATTTAAGAAAATAATTTAAAGCTTAAAATGCTTGTACTGTAAACTCATTGTTTAAGAGATATCATATGTATACCAAATGCCACAGATATATATATATATATATATATATATATATATATATATATATATATATATATATATATATATATTGAAATTGAAATAAAATTTATTCACATTACACTTACATAATAATATATTACTTCTGCCAAACTGTATAACAGTTTGTTGGCAGATGATGATATATATATATATATATAGGCTTATATTATATTTTACAGAATCAGGGAGACATATCGATTTTTGTCAAAAATCTACATAATTATTGACTCTAATAATATCCCCTAGAGAAGGCACATGAATACTATTCAATAGCTAAAAGTGTCTCTGAAAAAATACACGTCAAATATTGACACAACAATCGACTTCAAATTACCGAAATGGGACCAAATTATTGTAGGAATGGGACCAAATTTAAAAGGGACCACTTTGAAAGTAGTAGCTTTCATTAAAAAAAAACAGTTAACGGACCAAATATAAATCGATAGTTTTTTTACCCAGTTCACCCAGTCCAGAGATATGAGGTAACAAACTTAAAAAACAACTTAAAAAAACAGACAGTTGAATTGAGAACCTCCACCTTTTTGGGATGTCGGTTGAAAATGCGGCTTACTTCTTGATCTTTAGTGTTTTCATACCAAAATTCATCTGTCAATTTATGTAAATACATAATGTCCCTAGTGTACCTATACAGGGTGTTACGTAAGGGTTATATCAACCCGAAGACACCCCCATCAGCTGATCGCCCAGAACACCTTTTGATATGTTTCGACCGCGAAACAAGAAAAGAAAAGGATGATTTTTCTGGATGATTTTTTTTTTTGTTTGGCGATCGACACATTCGAAACGGGTTCTGGTCGACCAGCTGATGGGGCTGTCTTCGGGTTGATATAACACCCTGTATATTGTGTATGTATTTTCTAGGCCAAAGTGCTTATCAGTTATTTGCTGTTACCAACTTGTTATATAAAAATAAAATAAATCTAACTACTTTGCAATATTCCGCCACATGCAAATTACCCAACTCTCGTATTTATTCATGCACAAGTCCGCCCTCCAATCCCACTTAGGACGAAAGAATAGAGAAATAATTTTGAAAATAGAATAAATATGAGAGTTGTGTTATCGTGCAAAAAATAATAAAAAACCTCGACACGTGTTTCGCCCCCAACCAGGGGCATCATCAGGAGATGTCGATGGCTCGGCGCACGGCGACCGAATGAGCCACAACTCGTAAACCGCACCTATTTATATCCTAGGTTTTTTATTTCTACCCACAACCATAATACCAAATTATTTTATGTCTACCCACCACCGTTGTTTGAATGACGTATACATACCCGCAGCAAAGGGGAAGAGGCGAAATTAAGTTGATCATTTAAAATATTAGGGTTCAAGCGTCTATGTTTGTAGATTTCTAATTGTTCCAAAACCGAAAGCCTCAGTCCTTTGTTGCAGGTGTGCAGAACGTCATAAGTGTGAGGATTAGGTAGGGAGTGACCGGAGTCCAACAAATGTTTTGCGAAATGAGACCTTTCTGGGCGATTGTTTCTAAAAGCTGATATATGTTCTTTATACCGCGTCGCGAAGCTACGGCCGGTTTGGCCAATATAAACACCCTCACAATCCCCACACTTAAGCCTATACACACCTGACTTCCTGTCATCCCCAATTTTCTCCTTAACATTGCAAATGTTTCTCCGGATAGTGTTGTCCGTTCTAAACGCGACATGAATATTATTTTTACGCAAAATTTTGGCAACTTTATCAGATATCGGACCTAAATAAGTTAGACTAGCTCTATACCGATGGACGTCACGATCTGGGGGAACAGCATATAGTAAACTACGCGTAATTGAGGCTCGCCGCCTTCCAACTAAGTTGTCCACAAGCTTGGTACTGTAACCATTAGATTTAGCAATTTGATAAATAATATTTAATTCGCAGTTAAAATTTATTTGAGAAAGTGGAACCGAAAATAGCCTGTGAACATAGCTGTGGAAGGCGGCAAGCTTGTGCTGCCAAGGATGACAGGAAGTAGCAGGAATTACTGTGTCAGTATGAGTGGGTTTGCAAAAGATCCGGAATTCATGCCCACCCTCATTGCCACATGCAAATTACCCAACTCTCGTATTTATTCATGCACAAGTCCGCCCTCTAAATACGAGAGTTGGGTAATTTGCATGTGGCGGAATATTGCAAAGAAGTTAGATTTATTTTATTTAACTATGGACTTCCGAAAAGTAACGCCTGATAGTATTAACTTTATAAAAACAGCCAGCATAGCTTGTCAGGCAAAACTATATATTAAACTCACTAAACTGCACCGAATTGCTGTTCAGAATGTTTGGTTCAACCAACAGTGCAAACATCTGAATATAATACCCGATTATATTCAGATACGGTCGCGTAGTAAAAGCTTTGCCGCGTCAATAGCAGTAAACCGGGCTCAAAAAAAAAAAATTTGGCTCAACGAAGAGTCAAGACATTGGTTTTCGGTCAGGGATAATTTAAAATTACATTTAAAAGTTTTACATACCGAATTAGCTTTCTCCTTGCACTGTGTTGAATTTGATATTCTGGACGAAAAAGCTAGGGATATCGCGTCGATGGAGGTACATAAGAGGTACCTACGTCAACGTGATAAACTCAACAAGTTAACTAGGAGTAGAACAAATCAAGATTCAGGGACCTCTTCATTTCATCCACGCGTTACAAATCTCACTAGTACTCAATTCACACACAATGAACTGAGTCTATTAAATAAAGGCTTTAAGTATAATATCCCCCGCAAAATCAATGAGAGGTCACTGGAAACACTGGCCGTGGATTCAGAGGTTGCTATTATCCTTAGTAAGTCTGATTCTAAGGATAGTATCAAAAACTTAGTATCCCATCATATTAAAACATCCTTACACACACAGACAGACAGACCCTCTCCCGATTCTATTACTGCAGGGTCGTTGCGGCGGAGGATTGTCGGCTCTGGTTTGGTCATCGCTAACTCCGATAAAGGCAACAGCATTGTTGTCTTGGAGCGTGATGACTATAACCCGAAAGTCGATGATGTTCTACAGACCGACGACTTTGTGGTGCTACGATCGGACCCCACTAAAAAGTTTTCTAACGATTTGAAAGAATTAGTTAAAAGTACCCGCTTTGTTTTTGACAATGGGAAATACGACAAAGTTATATCAATGAATCCACGACCTCCAATATTATACGGTTTGCCAAAGATCCACAAGGAAGGCGTCCCCATCCGCCCGGTGGTGTCCAGCATCGGTTCCCCGTCATATGATCTAGCAAAATCACTTAATAACATCCTTAGGGGGAAGACTGCCTTTTCGCCTCGTTATAGTCTTAAAAATACGACTGACTTAATCAATCGTATACGGGATATCAAGCTTCCCCCTAATGCAAGGTTGCTTTCACTGGATGTCGATAACTTGTTTACTAATGTCCCTTACGAGGAATGTTTAACAATACTTAAAGATCTTTTTGAAAAACAGCGTCTACATCCAGGGGAGGCGGCTGAGCTAATCGATTTAACTTCTTTATGTATGAACCAAAACTATTTTCAATTCAACAACAAGTACTATCTATTTAAGCATGGACTGGCGATGGGTTCACCTTTGAGCCCATTTCTGGCTGATGTTTTTATGGATAGGTTTGAAAATAGTTACATTGTAGGTAACGAAAACATCCATTATTATTATAGGTACGATATATTTGACGATATATTATTGTGTTGGCGGGGCACCGATGTGGAACTTACGGATTTCTTATCTCATTTGAATAGTGTTCACCCTAAAATCAAATTCAAACTCGAGTTAAAGAAGGATAGGTCCATAAATTTCTTAGATTTGACTATTACTAGAAATGAGGGTGGGCATGAATTCCGGATCTTTCGCAAACCCACACATACTGACACAGTAATTCCTGCTACTTCTTCTATCCTTGGCAGCACAAGCTTGCCGCCTTCCACAGCTATGTTCACAGGCTATTTTCGGTTCCACTTTCTCAAATAAATTTTAACCGCGAATTAAATATTATTTATCAAATTGCTAAATCTAATGGTTACAGTACCAAGCTTGTGGACAACTTAGTTGGAAGGCGGCGAGCCTCAATTACGCGTAGTTTACTATATGCTGTTCCCCGGATCGTGACGTCCATCGGTATAGAGCTAGTCTAACTTATTTAGGTCCGATATCTGATAAAGTTGCCAAAATTTTGCGTAAAAATAATATTCATGTCGCGTTTAGAACGGACAACACTATCCGGAGAAACTTGCAATGTTAAGGAGAAAATTGGGGATGACAGGAAGTCAGGTGTGTATAGGCTTAAGTGTGGGGATTGTGAGGGTGTTTATATTGGCCAAACCAGCCGTAGCTTCGCGACGCGGTATAAAGAACATATATCAGGTTTTAGAAACAATCGCCCAGAACGGTCTCATTTCGCAAAACATTTGTTGGACTCCGGTCACTCCCTACCTAATCCTCACACTTATGACGTTCTGCACACCTGCAACAAAGGACTGAGACTTTCAGTTTTGGAACAATTAGAAATCTACAAACATAGACGCTTGAACCCTAATATTTTAAATGATCAACTTAATTTCGCCTCTTCCCCTTTGCTGCGGGTAGGTATACGTCATTCAAACAACGGTGGTGGGTAGACATAAAATAATTTGGTATTATGGTTGTGGGTAGAAATAAAAAACCTAGGATATAAATAGGTGCGGTTTACGAGTTGTGGCTCATTCGGTCGCCGTGCGCCGAGCCATCGACATCTCCTGATGATGCCCCTGGTTGGGGGCGAAACACGTGTTTTTATTATTTTTTGCACGATAACACAACTCTCATATTTATTCTATTTTCAAAATTATTTCTATATTCTTTCGGCCTAAGTGGGATTGGAGGGCGGACTTGTGCATGAATAAATACGAGAGTTGGGTAATTTGCATGTGGCGGAATATTGCAAAGTAGTTAGATTTATTTTATTTAACTATGGACTTCCGAAAAGTAACGCCTGATAGTATTAACTTGTTATATCACTTTAGAGGATTCAGTTTACGAAGGCTCGGGCGTATCGTAAATTATTGAATATTTGATACATCGCAAAATATATAAATGAATATTCTTCTTTGCACGTCACCGATAAATTGATAAAAGAGTTCGTTTGAATTTCTATTTCGCATATCTTTTATATATCTGCTACTTTTAAACGATCATCTTCATACACATAAAATCCCATGACATCTCTATTTAACATAATAATACGTGTAATATTCGTGCTATTGGTTTGTTCGTCCCTTAATTATCTACGCCGAAATAAGCCGATCACTCAACGTAACATCTTCACGCTAAGTAAACATAGAGGGGACTGAGTTCCATGATATAAAGTTACTAGATGTCCACAACATAGTGTTATTTAGATTTGAATACAGATACATAATTCATAATTACTCCGATATTGATTTGTCTGAAGTTTTGAAGAAACTTAAAAATTATACGAACTTATAATTTTGAAAACTAAAGCAACCTAACTGTATGTTTACTACAAATACCTTGTCTTTTTTAATATTCTGTATAGTTTGAGTTAAGTTTAGTTAGAGCTTTGCATATTTTGTGAGAGTGCTCACGAAAAGTAGAGTAAAGAGGCCGTGTGTAGCTGTGTGTACAACACATGATTGTGTTTGTAAAACAGGTCACATATTACTTTCACGTACGTGCACTCTCACAAATGCAAAGCTCAGCTTACGCCTCGCGAATTATACCTACTGTCGTAATTAATTTTAAATTCAAATAATAGTAAAAATAACTCCAAATTTTAATATTAAGACAACACTGATAACGTGGTAACATCAATTATGACCATTGTCTGACACACACGGGTTCACTATTTAATATAGTTAAGTCACTTCTAGTATTTCAATATCATGGAATTGACAAAGGAAAGCAGTTGTTTAATTTAGCTATTGATTGCTCATTGTTCCAGGACCCATGATCTGATGCATCCATTGTAGTGTACACACTGCTGCAGTATAAAGGGTGTTTCGATTTTAAAAAAGTTTGATTTAGGGGTGCATACGCTTAGTGAGACGTCGCGTTTTAATTGAGTTTAAAGATAGGATAGACGTTCATTCATATAAAAGGGTGATGTCAACTTGATTAGTAGAAAAAAAAGATTGAATATATACAGACCAGATAACTGTCTAGTCCAATGAACGTCATTTCCTGTGTCGTGGGCATAGAGGTATTATCGAGAGGTCCATGGTCGTGGGCTCATCGTTTCTTGTTTCTTTCTGTAAGTAGGTACAGGGTCCATCGCAATGTGCCAAGGCTGATCTCGATCAGCTCAGTTTAACGATTAGCCCATGACACAATATAAGAAATAGGCATAATTGATGTTGTTTTTTTAGAAAGCCGGAACACACTGACAGACAGATAGACAGAAAAACATTATAAAATGTTATATATATGGAAGTACTTAAGTTATTTACATTCATATCCACTTCGACTTCTTCTCCTACTCTTTCACCGTTCATGCCGTCAGACTATGGAATACTCTTCCAACCGATATGTAGAACTGTGTCTGGCTTCAAGAAGAGAGTTAAGGAACAATATCTCGCTTCGTTACCTTAATTATTGTACGTCTATGTATGTTTATATATCTTTTTATGTATTTGTGTATTTATGTATAACTATATAGTTTATGTAAGTTTATTAACCTGCACATACATCAGCACCTGTTTGCATCATGATCTCCTCTCTTAGCCCACTGGAAGAGATATCTTTAGAGATAAGTGGCGCCATTGTTTACATGTTTAGTTTGTATCCATTTACTGTTTTTTACATTTCCATTTATGTGTACAAAAAAAAAATAACATTTTGTGAAAAACTGTTAATTTGAAATTACACACAGACACATCAATTTTATCAACCGACTTTCAAAAAAGGAGCACGTTCTTAATTCGACTGCATGTTTTTTTATTTATTTAATAAAATATAATGTGTTAACCTAATCAGTTACCACTTTGCCACGAGCCCCTTCCATAGGCACTATACCGATACGAACTGAATACCGACAAAGATGACTAAGTATTTTCTACTTGAAGAACTGCTTCGGTTGCGTGGTCGGTATTGCATTGGCTTTCGACTCCGGAGTCTCGGGTTCGATTCCCGGGTAGAATCAAAAATTTGTGTGCTCCACAAATGTTTCTTTCGGAGTTTGGGTGCTTTCTGTGTATATTATGTATGTGTGGCGTATACTTAACGAATCTCTGACGTCATATGTAAGAAACATCCAGATAATACGAGAATGCGGTCCTAGACCCTTCGACAATCTTCTAACAATCTCCAGTTTCGCATACACCACACCTCCTTATAAATGAACTAGCCAATTAGGTATAAGCAATGAATTATAAGTACAACATAAGTATAGGTATTTATATTCGTTCTATTGTTTAGATCCACGCCGACCTAAACCTGTTTGTGTCGCCGGGGATATTATACTGGTATCATATAAATGTGAATACATTTCGATAATAAAATCATTCATTCACATACTGTTACTACAAGCATTTCAATACACCTCCCAATAACCACTTTATATGTATTTAGAAATATATAAGTATGTTTATCAGTTGTGTAAATCCCATAGCACAAGCTTATAGCTTAGTTTGGGATAGATGACGTTGTGTGAGAATGGTTCAAATATATTTATTTATTAGTTTATTTACGTTGCTCTTTAGCTTAGAACGCCTATATTATTAAAGACTTTATTTTTAAAACGTGATGTTTCTTTTACGCAAATATAATGCGCCTCAGAATTCTCAAAGACGATACTACATATTCTAAATCTGCGTAAGCAACAATAACATAATTTCAAGGTAGAGAGTTTTGCATGGGGTTTTGGCTTACTGAAATATATTATAGCCATAGAATATGAATACAAATATTGTCACGCACTTAAGTATTTTTTTATGTATACCAGTATTTTCTAGCAGCACCTACTTTATTAGGAGCAATATTTACAATGCACATTAAGCTGTCTCCCCATAACCATAATAATATTTAACAAAATTTATACAAATAGCATCTTCAAAGACTGGACTACCTTAGTAAGTTAGTTCCACCCCAAGTGCCATCAATCGACGGAGTAAATAGTGTACTCACGAACCTATTGCTTATGCGTCATGGCTTTTTTTTTAAAGTCCGCGCAAGAGCGGCCCCTCTTGCGTCCATTGCTGGGCGTCTCTGGTATTCACCAGAATGTATTTCCAGTGGTAACCGGCGGAGCATCATGGCTTGACGTAACACCAAGCTAAGCTGGGGCATTTTACGTAGACTATACCACAGAATAAGGAATGTATGTAAGTTGACTATATTTTCATTACTCTCATTATCAGGAAATGTTTCTTCTTCCTCCTTTTGCATTCCTTGTGCGAATGGGGAACCATAGACTGCCAAAAACAGTCTTCTACTCGGAACTCAGTTAAGGAAAACGGCAGTCTGGAGGACAGTACCTGCGCATAAGGATGTTCTGAAGCGCCACTTAGTAGCTGCAAACTTGTCAACCGATGAATGGGAAAACCAGGCGGCCCAGCGAACGGAGCGGCGTAGGGCCGTCCGCGAAGGGATAGATAATTTCGAAAGTGGTCGCCTGTCGGAGCTGGAGACCAGGCGGCAAATCCGGAGGTGTCGACCTAAGCCCGCTTACACCTACACATACAATGTTCGGGGGAAACTTCACTGTGCACTCTGTGACCGCACTTTCAAAACCAAATTTGGTTTTGCAAGTCACATCCGGGCTCATGACAGGAAGCAGAATTCCGACTGACAGGGTGTCGCCGTCGACGGATAGGTACGTCTTGGAGGACATCATCATCATTAAAAATATATGTTGGTAACTATTTGTATATACTTATCATAGTGCTAACCATTATACTTTGTTTGAAATAACACAATATAATATACTTTCTTTAGTTAATTTTAAAATACACACTAAAAATTGACACAGCAACCGACCAACTTCAAACTACCGAAATGGGTCCAAATAGTTGTCGGAATACGACCAAATTAGAATGGGACCATTTGGAAAGTAGTAACATCCAATTAAAAAAAGAATTTTCAAAATCGCTTCAGCCAGATCGAACATATAAAGTAACAAACATAAAATAAAAAAAACGTACAGTAGAATAATGAGAACCTCCTCCATTTTCGGAAGTCAGTTGAAAACTGAAGCACATTTTCGGACTAGTCTTGCAAGAAGTTTAGTAATGTTTAAGCCCTATGGAAGACACACGGTAGTAAGTAAGCTTATATATATTGGAAACTATGCAAATATTGAAGCAAGCCGACTGAGTTGGTAAGGTCGCAGTTACTTGAAAGCTTGTGTGAGAACGTACCTAAGTGCGTGTATTAATTCATCATGAACGTGAAGTCTATAAGGTATAGAATGTTGTTTAATAAAAAAAAATTATACATTATAATCACGCTGGTTTCTCCGAAACGGTGGGCAGAGTGATATTATACACCCACTTTTTAATCAGCGCGGCGAGTGTATTACAATTATTATGCGATCTATCTCCGTAGATCCATTGACCAGATCCATTATGGATCTGGTGAGAGAGTTTTCTCTCAATAGATCCAATTTTGATCCATCATTTTGATCCAATTTGACCATATCAATTATAGATCTAGTGAAAATTTGTTTCTTTGTTGATCTGTGTTTTATAAACAGGATCTTATGAGAATTTTTATTGCCCAATAGATCTAATTTCAAAAATATTTTTTAATGAATTGGATCTAATGATCATGTATAGTCTCACTAGATAGAAAGTAAAAAAGCTAGCTAATAAAAATATTTTTAATTTGGTATTAACGTAGTTTTTCTATAAAATGGCCTACGATAATTTCGCCATTCACGAGCTGCATTTTAGTTTAGGGGATGACCTTTTCTTAAATCTATCCCAACGGTCACAATTAAGGGAAGTCAGTTAGTTCATATTAGATACATGACTGGATCTAGTGCAACAAAAACGCCCAGTAGATACATACTTTAACTGTGATACTCATTAAACTTATCTAAAGAGAAAACTACATTTCAGTAGATCCATGCTATCAAAATTGGATCTATTGAGAGAAAACTCTCTCACCAGATCCATAATGGATCTGGTCAATGGATCTACTGAGATAGATCGTTATTATGTATGTCTATGTTTACCAGAGTTTCGTCCGTTTCAGAAAACTCGATGAAAACCGAACTTTATATTATAACAATTCTCATTGACGTAATCGAAACCGTAGGCTTCAGGAGCGGCTTTGTTTAGAAAATTTCTTATTCAATTTTCTTTATTACTCTTTCATTTGTCATCCAATCCAAAAATTATCATTCAATGTTATTTCTTGTAAGCAACGAGTGTGTAAAGTTTCATGCAAATCGGTTGATAAATAGGTACGGCCTCAAACATGATCTGACAGAACCCGTAGATGTAGATATGTAGAGGTACAGACGAAAGAAATTCTCCCCAGTCAGCAAGTTGAAAAGGGAGATTTCTTTCGGACTTTCTTCGGTCGCTTCGCTCCCTCAGTCAATGAGGACTCTGTGTATACAAATATATATGCAGAACCTATATATATACCCTAAATTTAGGGTAAGTTATCTGCCTTATACAGTACCCTTTTTTTTAATCCGGGGTCCACGGCCGCACCCTCACCTACGTCCATTGCCGAGCGCCTCTGGTAGACACAAAGAATTCTCAGTGGCGCCCGGCGGACCTTGGCCACTGCGTGGTGGTGGGGTGCTACCCCACATCTTTGGGGTCGGGCCTTATCCCGCGTCGGTGAGAGAAGGCGTGCGTGGGGTGAAGCCCCACAGCTCGCAGCCCTTCTAGCCTGCTTCTGTAAGGACGGTGGGTTGCTAATCCATCGTCCTCAGGCCCCGATCATGGAGGTCGATGGTCCTGGGCGTAGTCACGTCTGCAGCGCCCTCGCCGCAGACTTCGGAACTCAGCGGGGAGGATACGCTCCCTCACCCTACCGGCCGCCTCCTTCACGAGCATAATCTGCTCGCAGAAGGAATTATACAATACCATAAAACTTTTCGTCTCTCTAATGATATTTCGTTACCGTGTGTTACTGGGCACTACACAAAAGCTATGTATTCTGTAACTGAAACCAAAACTTCAAGGGCCAGGTCAAATGTTACATATCAATACGAAGCCAAGCTCTGCAATCAGTTCAATTATGGCAACATTAAAAAGCTACATAAACTGAAATACCGTCTAGCGTACTTGATTAAAATCGCTTCATTCTGTGCCTCAACCCACATGGAAACAATAAGGGTGCATCACAATACACGGAGGGTATAATTTCACGGCCCGATGACGATGTCGTACGTTTAATAATGTGTGCAATGTTTACACAGCCTTGCTTAGACCCGACATATTGGTTATTGGCTGTTTGCTCTATGTTATAATAGCAGATTACAAAGGATATTAATGTTGTTATGATTCCTCTTGGAGAGTTATCAAGTTTACATAGTTATATACATTAAATTCACGTCTATATCCCCGAGGGGGTAGGTTAAGGTGTATTTTACAAGCCTGTACTATAAATAGTTATATGTTTTAAACGCCCGTTTATCTGCCTAACGATAGTGGCGTGGAACACCCTGCCTGCCCACGTGTTTCCTCCCACATATAACCTTGGGTTTTTTAAAGCGGGGCGTGAAGAGGCACATCACTAGGTCGTCAAGTTGACGGCCACTCTTTACAGTATCGTGTACTGTAAGAGTCGCCCTCAATCGCTAAACGTGGCCACAGCTTACCATCAGGCGGACGGCGTAAATTTGGCGACCCTGTTATAAAAAAAAGGACACAAAAGAATACTTAAATTAAATAATCGTCTTAGCAACCTCTCAATGTTTTAAAAATATCTATAATTATACCCCAGACTTCAGGATAGACACAAGAAAAAAGACACAAATTCTGGTTACGTGTAAAAATATTTTTCAAAAATTTATTTTATTAATTTATCAATGTAGTCATCATTCACCGAGCCTTTTCCCAACTCAGTTGGGGTCGGATTTCCAAACCAACTGCGATTCGGCTGAAATTCGATATTTGCCGTGAAGCGACTGCCATCTGACCTTCACAACCCATGGACGATATCGAAGTTCTGTAGTTAGACCGGTTGGATTTTTGATTTAGGGCTCCAACTACCCCTAACGACTGCCATAGACAGACAACCGATAGTATGACAACCGGGACCGACGGCTTAACGTGCTCTCCGAGGCACGGAGGGGTCTCAATGTCTTAAGAAATGGTCACCCATCCTAAGACCGGCCCTGACCGGACCTGAGTCGATGTTGCTTAACTTTTGCAATGTGTTAACATTGTCGGTTACTAATATTGGATAGAAACAGGCGTTACCTGGCGAAAATCCATGACAAAGTAATGATAAGTAATATGTTGTTTTTTTTTTGGCTTGTGGCACTACGGCTAACATCTGTTCGCATTTCGTCTTGTATTTATTTTAATTTATTATTGGTATTTTCGATAATTGGGGCTAAAATTCATCACATAACACAACCTTACTATTATCAAAGTGTATCTAGGTAAAAACCAGTGTAAAATAAATAAGTAATTAGTGAAAATTGCGTCCTGCTGATTTTGGTTTACCGGGTAAAATTCAATGATTGTTTGAAAATTTTAAAAGTGATTTATATAAATTGTAAACTTTGTCAACTCGGATTTAATGTGATTTGAGTGATTTTTACACAGGTAATCGTATATACTAATAACTCTTTAATATCGTACCTATTCGTTTTTGAATTTGTCGTGTGTTCAATCCGATACGTTTTGATGTTACTTACGTATTTGTTTGTGTAGGTACTTAGTGTATTGATCAGGTAGTTTTCTTAGTATCGACGCCAGTATAAATTTATAATATCGTAATGCCAGTCACACGCAGCATGTATTTTGCTCGCCGTGATGATGCTAAACATGACGATATCTTAAGAAAACTTGACCTGACTTTGAAGGAATTGGAGGTATCAAAAACGTTGATTCAACAGTTGCATAGGGAAAGAGATGACAATGAAAATTGACTGTTGGATAGCTTAAATAAATACGATATCATAAAAAAGCAGATGGCTGTGATGCATACAGAAAATAGGTTAGTTTTAGATGAGCGGGACAGATTATAAACCATTGTATCTGGGTTTAGAGAGTGCAACGATGAGTACGAACAGGGCCTCAAGCGCATGTCAGTCTTAGAACAGGAGCTGCACGAAGCCCATCACCTCATTTCCCACCTTGAGTCCGAGAAACGCGACACTATGGTATCCCATGCCCATAACTTGTTTGAGGAGTTAGTTGATAGTGTGCCCAGCCTTGTTGCTACTGAACCTAACGTAGAACCCACAATTACAATGGATTTAACAAAGGATGATACCTTAATAGCTCATACTTCCAATCACAAGATGGGCATAGTTGAGTGCAGTAGAAACAAACTTAAGAAATATGTGAAAATTAATAAATACATTAAATTTTTTTTTTTTTTTTTATATTTAGTTCGACAAATTGACGCCACTCGCCTGATGGTAAGCTGAGGCGACGTCTGGCAATTGAGGGCGACTCTCACAGTACACAGGAATACTATAGAGAGTAGCCCTCAACTTGACGACCCTGTAATGTGCCTCTTCACGCTTCGCTTAAAGAGCCCAGGGTTATATGTTGGAGGAAACACGTGCGCAGGCAGGGCGTTCCAAGCCACCATCGTTCGGCAGAGAAACGATCGTTTAAAACGCTCGGTTCTCGCGAAGACGGTTTCCACGGTATGAGGGTGACATCTCTGCCCGGCACGCGTTGTTCGGGATCGGAAGGGAGAGGGTGGGATCAGGTTGAAGAGCTCTTCAGAACACTCACCGTGGTAAATACGGTAGAACGCGGCCAAGGAAGCAATTGTTCGGCGCTGGGCTAGCGGCTCAAGGCTTCCCGTTACCTCCGGACAGTCTATAATGCGAACAGCGCGTCGCTGCATAGCGTCGAGTGCGTCCAGCAAATACTTCGCGGAGCCGTCCCAGAGGTGAGAGCAGTATTCAACGCAGGGTCTAATCTGCGTTTTGTACAGCAGACACCTCTGGTGCGGTGTAAAGAATCGCTTTACCTTGTTCAGTATTCCTAGTTTCCGCGAAGCTAGCCCAATACATCTCTCAATGTATTTTGTGTTATTGAGCTCTCGACGAACGTCTATGCCAAGGATGTCTAGATTGTCCTTCATTGGTAATATTGCATTCTGAAGAGTGGGTAGGGGAAGGAAAGGGGATTTTTTCGCTGTAAATGCACACGCCTGTGTTTTGTGGGCATTGAACTCGACCAAGTTCTCGGCACCCCATTGGGAGATACTATCGAGGTTTCGGTCGAGATCACCCACGAGATGTCGTCTCTCCTCCTCTATCACAGATCGCCCCGCCGTCGGACGAACCGAGTAACTCCCGTGCAATGTACTGTCATCTGCATAGCAATGAATGTTCCCGAGGGAAAGCATTTCATTGATATGCAGAAGAAAGAGAGTTGGTGACAGTACGGACCCCTGCGGTACCCCGGCATTCACTTGCAAAAAGCGAGAAGCCTGGCCATCGCAGAGGACCCGCACTCGGCGCTCGTTTAAAAAACTGGCAATCCAGCTGCACAGTTGAGGAGGTAGACCATATGCCGGAAGCTTGGAAAGGAGCGAAGCATGCCAGACCCTATCGAAAGCTTTGGCGATGTCCAGGCTAACAGCCAAGGACTCGCCGAACTTTTCCATAGCCTCACCCCATACATGCGTGACGAATGCCAGGAGGTCACCCGTTGATCGTTTTGGCCTGAATCCATATTGCCGATTATTGATTAGCGAGTGATCCTCCAGGTATCGCATGAGCTGCTTATTAATAAGAAGCTCGAGCACCTTGCAAATGACTGAGGTGACAGCTATGGGTCGATAGTTGCCTGGATCGGATCGATCCCCTTTCTTGGGGATCGGTTGTACGTTCGCCTCCTTCCAGGCCTCCGGCACGAGGCCTGTAGAGTATGACAGGCGGTACAGACGCGTTAATACTGGAGACAACTCAGCAGCACATTTTCGTAGCACCACCGCCGGAATGCCGTCAGGGCCACTGGCTTTCCGCGTGTCGAGTGACCGCAGCACTGCCTGTACATCACATTGCCTGATAACAATATCAGGCATAGTGTGGCCACAGTTGGCGATGGCGGGGGGCTGCAGGCCACGGTCATCGACCCGGGAATTAGCCGCAAAGAGGTCTGCGAGCATGTCCGCCTTCTCTTGGGCTTTGTGAGCCAGTGATCCATCAGGAAAACGCAGTGGTGGCAGCGAGGGTTGACAAAAATTTGACTGTACGGCTTTGGCCAGTTGCCAGTATCCACGGCTGCCCGTGGGATGGGATGTGAGCTCCTGACCAAGCCGCGCGATGCGCTGGGCATCCGCTCTCTTGAAGGCCCTCTTGCTGAACCTAGTGGCCCGATTGTACGCTGCTTTGAGGCGGTTCACGTTCGGGTCACGTGCCGCCCGAGCCCTGACCCAGGCGCGATATGCCGACTGTTTTTTCTGGACAGCTTCGGCACATTCACGCCCGAACCAGGGGCGAGCTTTACGGATGCTGGCGACATCAGTGAAAGGGATATAATATTCTATCCCTAGACTGAACTCGCCAGCAATGGCAGCAGCGCTATCCGAAGGCGCCTTCCCTACAAAGCAGCGCTGGCTCCACGGGACGGACGCAAAGTAATCGCGGAGACCGTCCCAGTCTGCCGACGAGTAGTGCCATAGTCGTCGAGTCATTTGTTCAGCACGAGCAGGCGGTGGCACTTGGAAGCTGGCGTGCACCACACAGTGGTCGGACTCGTCAGCAGTAGATCCAGCAAGGCGGGCGTGTGGTCTGACCTGTCAGGTATCCGGGTGATCCCCCGTACCATCTGGGTCAGCCCGTGGGAGAGAGCGAATGCATGGGCGGTTCGTCCCGCATGATCGGTCCTAAGGGACCCCAGCCACTCAACGTGATGACCGTTAAAGTCCCCCAGGAAAACCAGGTCAGCGTTCGGGAACCGCACCTGCGCATCGTCAGCCATCTCGCTGAGGTATTCGAAAAGCCTTGTTGTCCCAGTGTCCCCTGTGTGGGAGCGGTAGACGCACACGTAGATCTGGCTCATGGAGCCATGATCCACGTGCAGCCAAAGGACGGAGTAGGAGAGGTTCTCCAGACAGCGCAACCGGCGGCAGCAAACATCCGCCCTAACGAACACGCACACCCCGGCTTTATCGCGGAATTGTTCCTCAATAATATAGCCCGGGTAACAGAGGTACGACGTGTCGTCAGGGCGGCGTATCTGTGTCTCCGTTAGGAACATCACAGAAGGCCGTGCCGACTCCAGGTGATGGTGGACGGTATCGAGGTTTGCATGGAGTCCGCGGATATTCGCGAACTCCACCTCAAACGAAGTCAACTTTGTGGGGTTTCTAGGGGCCGCTGTGTACCGTCTATTCTCTTGTTGCACTGTCATTGTGAAATATGGGGAAGCGTGAAGACAGGGCGATATTTGGTGCGGCAGTAAGTGACAAAGTGCAGAGGCTAGCTTCGTCTAGAACCGTGTGGTTAGGTCGGAGCCGACCCGCCGGACGAAAGGGCTCCCAAACCCCCCTGATGCAAGGCCGCCGCTACCCCACACCGGTTACCACCCGGAGCGGCGACCCCACAACAGGATTATGCGCAACATGTGGGGCAGCCTACTGGGGTGGTTGGTCCCAGGCGGGCCCCATGACTATGTTGCGGGCGGCCGCGGCAACGCCGTTGCTAAGGGTCTCCCTGGCCGGCGAATCGACCCACACCACCCACACTAGACTCCGCTTCGCCCCCACTGGACCCCTGCCTGCCGCACCATACACCGCCCCGGTCCCGGCAGTGCCGCTGCTGAACCCCTAACGCAACCCAGCCTGGGCTGGGTTACTTGGGGGGCTTTAGCACAGCTGCACGGTGGTACCCCCCCGGACCAACACTGTTGTACCACCTGGTATCCACGTAGGGGCCAAAGCCACCACATGGGTACCGTAATATACGAACCTCGTCCGTTAATCAGCAGGTGCGCCACTAGCAGGTGAGGTCGCTGGGGCCCGATAGATGTAAGAAGGGCCCCTTTGCACCCAAAAAATACTCCAAAACTTATTAAAAGACAAAAAAGTATGTACAAAAAAGTCAAGTATATTAATGAGAGAAGGCACCTAGGCGATGAACTTGACATGTATTCATTATTAATTGAAAATAATATTTCTAAAGTTAATACTATCAGGCATTACTTTTCGGAAGTCCATACTTAAATAAAATAAATCTAACTACTTTGCAATATTCCGCCACATGCAAATTATCCAACTCTCGTATTTATTCATGCACAAGTCCGCCCTCCAATCCCACTTAGGCCGAAAGAATAGAGAAATAATTTTGAAAATAGAATATGAGAGTTGTGTTATCGTGCAAAAAATTCGGTCGCAGTGCGCCGAGCCATCGACATCTCCTGATGATGTTGGTTGGGGGCGAAACACGTGTCGAGGTTTTTTATTATTTTTTGCACGATAACACAACTCTCATATTTATTCTATTTTCAAAATTATTTCTTGTTTGAGTCCATTATGGAAGAAGCCTTAATGAAAGTATGTAAATGTAAGAAGACTGTAGTTATATGTGGCGATTTTAATATTAATATTTTAGAAAACTCCCAGAACGCGATAAGGTTCCTTAAACCTTTTTAAATCTTTTAACTTACAAAATCTTTTTTGTGAACCATCTCGCACCACAGCCACATCAGCTACCTGCTTAGACAATATTTTTTCTAACAGCGATGTAGATGAGAAATCAATAATACATTTTATTAATTCAGATCATGCAGGTCAGTTAGCTAGATTTAAGTATCAACATGTTCCATCATCAAAAAATATTCTCAAAAAAATACCAATCACAAAATATCGATTAGAAAAATTTAAAGCAAACATTAATAATAAAGTACCTCTTTTGGAGTTGAATAATGATAAAAACCCGAATGATCTTTACGGAGATTTGTTCGGAGTAATCAAATACGAATGCAATAACATTTTCACAAAATTCAAAATTAAATTTAGTGATTGGGCTACGCCTGGAATCTATAAAAGTAGAAAAAAATTGTATGAATTATACGAGACAAAGGCATCTACTAATGAGCCACAAGTAATTGAACGGATTAAAAAGTACTCCAAACTGTTCAAAAAAGTTTGTTCAATAGCCAAATCTAATTATATACGGGCTAAAATTGAAAAATCCGATAATAAAACTAAGGCAACATGGAATATTATTAACAAAGAAACCTGTAAAGCAAAGTCACGTGATCGATCCTTCGAGTTAAAAATAGATGATAAACATATTAAAACTGATTCTTTTTATTTTTTATTTTTTTTTATTTATTTATTTATTTATTTCAGGCAACAAATAGAAAAGTTACAGTTGGTATAAACTTATTCTACGGCCCATAGATAAATACCTTAAAACTAAGAATACATATAGATATTACAAAATGTATATTAGTAATAGAATCTTAAGACTATTGTTAGTACACACTTCACTATCGCACTTCGGTCTTTTTGCGTACCAGTGGTAGCGATTCGCGGAAGCGACGGAACACCACGCCCTGTGGCCAGAAGGTTTTCTCCATGACGAGGCTCAGTCTAGTGTTGGGCACTCGCACCACGAACGACAGGAAACTGACGTTACGGCTCGCCTCCAACAGCTGCACTCTCGGCGTGAAGTTGGCCTTCTTGCGCACGTACTGTCCGATGTCATCCGCCTTAGTGGTGTAGTGTAGGCGGGAGACATACACGGGTGTACTCGGTATTGCGGCCTGCAGCGCTGGGCTGGACTGTGCTGCATCGGTGCCGCAACGGTTCACTTAGGTTCGTGATCGGCGCTTCCTTTGCACTGTCACGAAACCATCAGTAGCCACATCCGGTACCTTCTGTGGTAGTGACTTCGGTGGAGCGGTCGTTGCGCTGATGGTGACGAAACTTTGTCGTTTCATGGGGGCTGTAGGTACGGGCAGCGGAGCGGGGCGCGGGGTTCGCGCGGCCTTACAGGTAGGGGCCGCGGGGGCGGGTGCAGTGCGGGGCATTGCGCGCTCAGCACTCGATGACGGCGATAAAACTGCTGACGCGAAACTCGCATTGAGATCAGCTTCACGACGCATGTTTATGTTGGCGTTAGGTGGTGACCTAGATACCGCTGTAGACTCGCGCAAAGTAATAAGTTCTTTACGCAAACTCACAACGATATCCTCGGTCGTTGCCAACCTCGTCTGGACGTCCGCCAAGGTCGCCTTTAAGGACACTATGTCCTTTAAAAGGCAGGTAACGTCGACGTGGTCGAATGTGACCGGAGGAAGCTTCGATAAGTCCTGGGCCACAAACGTAGGCACGTCGTCGGGATCGGTTGCCTTAAGCAGCGTGATGATGTCTTGTATGCTTTTCGTTGTCCCGTCACGCCTGCGGGACACCATCTGGTCGCTCTTATTGAGCACGCTGTACAGTAGCCGCTTAGAGGCAGCTATCTCTTCCTGGCTGAAACTCGACGAACAGATCTGGATAGCCGACAGCTCGTCCATCACATCCAGCTTCTGTTGCAGGAACGCCAGTAACTCATTTGGGACGAGTTGCGAACTCATCACGATACGTGCAACGGCTGACGCCGCGCTACACTATTACGAGTAGGTATTAGTCAGCACACGCGTCCGCATCAAAACGCGGCCCAAACAAGACTGAAGATTCTGCAGTGGCCAATGCATTTGAATCTTTTTTCACAAATGTTCCAATTATAACGACAAATAAGTTAAATTCTTCAAAAAACGTAGCCAATTCTCTTCTCAAATCTAGTGTTGATAAATGTAGAGTTAACTTTGATTTTCAGTATATTGACTCTGTCAATATACTTAAAACTTTTAAACAACTGAATATAAAAAATACTGAGGATCTTTGGGGCATTTCAACCGATATAATAAAATCAATAATTCCTGCTATTGCGCCTTCCCTTGCATTCATATTCAATAAATGTATAGATGAAAATCAGTTTCCTAATCTTATGAAGTACAGTAAAATCATTCCTTTATTCAAAGCAGGAGACAAAAGTGATCCTTCAAATTTTCGACCTCTCTCCATACTCCCAACACTGAGTAAAAATAATATTTAATCAATTGCTTTCACATTTTACAGAAAATAAGTTACTTCATAGCAAACAGTTTGGTTTCACTAAAGGCAGAAACACAACGGATGAAGGAGTTGCACTTGTGAAACATATATTTGATGCATGGGAGGAAAAGCAGGATGCCATTGGTATCTTTTGTGATCTATCAAAAGCTTTTGATTGTGTTGATCATGAGACTTTGTTACTAAAATTAGGGTATTATGGTGTTTCGCACAGCTCACTTGGCTTACTGGAGTCTTACCTCACTGATAGAGTACAAAAAGTTAACGTTAATGGCACCGACTCTTCTGGCGCCTCATTAGTCATGGGAGTACCCCAGGGCTCGATATTAGGACCCCTTTTATTCTTAATATACGTAAATGATCTACCTTACTTCACTAAAAATCTTTGTGAAATAGTATTATTTGCTGATGACACATCATTAATTTTTAAAAGTGATAGACGAAAAGTAGTACTTGACGATGTAAATAATACCCTTTCGGAAATACTGCATTGGTTCACAAGTAAGAACTTGCTGCTCAATGCGAAGAAAACAAAATGTGTAAAATTTACTATGCCCAATGTTAGACAGGTGGATACTCATATTACAATGAATAATGAATTAGTTCAAATAGTCAATACCACCGTTTTTCTTGGAATAACTTTAGATAGTAAACTGCAATGGGGTTCTCAAATCACAGCCTTGGCAGGAAGACTTAGTTCGGCTGCCTATGCGGTTAGAAAGATAAGGTCACTGACTGATGAAAAAACGGCACGATTAGTTTATTTTGGCTACTTTCATAGCGTTATGTCATATGGTCTGCTGCTATGGGGCTCAGCTGCCGATATTGAGACAATATTCATATTACAGAAACGAGCTATACGAGCAATCTATAGACTCGGACTCCGTGACTCGCTGAAGGAACTATTTAAAGAAATTAATATTTTAACCGTTGCTTCTCAATATGTTTACGACAACATCGTGTATGTACGGAAGAACATAGAACTTTTCAAAAAAAGATCCGACAACCATAATTATAATACAACAAATAAAAATAAACTGGCAATGACAAAAATTAGACTTCATAAAGTTGGTAATTCGTTTGTAGGCAAATGTATAAAAATATTTAATAAAATTCCGCAGGATCTGGTTGACATGCCTCTTAATAAGTTTAAAATAGTAGTGAAAAAACGTTTGATGAAGAAAGGCTATTATAATGTAGACGAATATCTTAATGATAAAAATGCATGGTCACCCTTATCTGCTGTTGTTAGCCACTCCTACAATACAAATTGTAACACAATGTAAACAAAACATTATTAAAAAGAAAATGGATAATCTACCTGAGTTTCTTGCTGGTATCTTCTCAGGAGAACCAACTTACCGAACCAGCGAAAGAATCATTTTCAAATGGATATTTATGTAATTAATTTAGTATTTTTATAATAGTGCTTGACATAAAATTGTAAAATTTTGACATTCATATGTGCTCTTTATGTGCCTAAACTGAATAAATGAAATTGATTCTTTGATTCTTCTTTGTTAAAAACTTAAAAAAAAATATAATAGCATTATTTTCGCAGAGTTAAAAAGACAAGAAAACGTCAACAATTGTTTCGCCTCTAAACGAGGCATTATCAAAACTGTCTCAAAGAGAACAGCAAAATTTGTAGCCACAACATATTTGCTTATAAGTAAGAGTGTGCAAATATCATTAGCGCGACGTAGGATTTTTCACAATAACTAACGCGGGTAGAAACCGCAAATCATACTAACGAAATTCAAAATAGGTATTCACCGATACAAGACATAATCTTTTTTAATTTGTTGCATAGAAACGCCAAGTGACTCATACAAACCAACAAACAACTACTGTGTCTGTCTGTTCACAAACAAATTAAGTAAGGGAGATGTATGAAAATCTATTTGATCATTGAGTAAGGTGTCCACATCCCTCCTAACTATTACTAGCCTTTCCCAAACACTCAACTTGAACCCTTTCTCACATAAGCGTAAAACTCTAAAGGTGTTATTATTGTTCAAGGAATGACCGGTGTCATGGAGATGCTTCGCGAAAAGGGACTTCTCTGGACAACCGTTGCGGAACGCTGATATATGCTCTCTGTATCTGACCTCAAAGGACCTGCCATTGTCGGTTACCACTAGACCACGATGTCAATGTAATAAATATACATATTAATGCAAAGTTTCATATTTGTAGTACTCATCGTTTAGGAGGAAAGCCGAAAACAGACGGACGGACAGACATGACGAAACTATAAGGGTTCCGAAACTCGAACTACGGAACCCGAAAAAGGATCCTATATAGCAACAATGAATTGATTTCTAACAAGACTCGCCTTTGATTTGTGAACCAAAAGAAGGGTCGGCTTGTAAGAAAAATGTAGTTCACTCATAAAGGGTATGTTACAAAGGGGAGATTAAAGATAGCTGTCATAGTTACCTGTTTGTAAAGATAATATCAAAAAATCATTACTTATTAGCCTTGTATAAATACATTTTAAACCTCTTTTATAGCTTCAATTGTTACAATAAAATGAATAAGTATTAAAAATTCCTTAATCTAGATTAACTTTCGACTACGGTGAAGATACCTCTATAAGAAACTTATATCTTAAAGGCTTAAAATTAAAAACAGAAAGACAGACACAGGTTCTTTAAGCGGAGCGTGAAGAGGCACATCAGTAGGTCGTCAAGTTGAGGGCCACTCTCTATAGTATTGTGTGCTGTGAGAGTGGCCGACAATCGCTAGACGTCGTCGTCACGAATTACCTCCAGGCGGGCGGCGTCAATTTGGCGAACCAAATATAAAAAAAACAGATCTTTATCCCGAAGGGGTGAACAAAGGCGCTTATTACGCCTACGTTTCGCCAGTCAGTTCGTTAACCTCACGTAATAGGTGACGAGCCTATTGCTGTTTCCGGGGACTGGGTATTTTGCCTAAGACAAGGCTCTGTTTAGCAGGTGCACCACTCGGTGAGTAAGGATGACGTGGGCCCTGGAGATGTTGCTAGAGCCAATTAGCACCGCTTAATATTGCCTGCCAAGTTCGTGTCAGGCCACGCATAAGATAGGGTTCCGTAGTTACCCAGGAAAACCTCTATAACTACTAAACTAACAGATCCGTACCATCCGGAGTGGCTTCGGCCCCTACGTGGGTACCAGGTGGTACAACAGTGTTGGTCCGGGGGAGTACCACCGTGCAGCTGTGCTAAAGCCCCCCAAGTAACCCAGCCCAGGCTGGGTTGCGTTAGGGGTTCAGCAGCTGCACCGCCGGGCCCGGGGCGATGTATGGTGCAGCAGGATGGGACCAGTGGGGACGAAGTGGAATCTAGTGTGGGTGGTGTGGGTCGATTCGCCGGCCAGGGATACCCTTAGCAACGGCGTTGCCGCGGCCGCCCGCAACACAGTCATGGGGCCCACCTGGGTCCAACCACCCCAGGAGGCTGCCCCACATGTTGCGCATAATCCTGATGTGGGATCGCCGCTCCAGGTGGTAACCGGTGTGGGGTAGCGGCGGCCTTGCATCAGGGGGGTTTGGGAGCCCTTCCGTCTGGCGGGTTGGCTCCGACCTAACCACACGGTTCTAGACGAAGCTAGCCCCTGCGCTTTGTCACTTACTGCTGCACCAAATGTTGCCCTGTCTTCACGCTTCTTCTTCAAATTTATAATGGCAGTGCAACATAAAACGTTCCACAGCGGTCCCAGGAAACCCCACAACTTCACTTTTCGAGGTGGAGTTCACCAACATCCGTGGACTCCATGCGAACCTCGATGCCGTCCACCATCACCTAGAGACGGCACGGCCCGCTGTGATGTTCCTCACGGAGACACAAATACGCCGCCCAGACGACACGTCTTACCTGTGTTACCCCGGCTATATCATCGAGGAACAATTTCGAGATAAAGCCGGGGTGTGCGTGTTCGTTAGGGCGGATGTTTGCTGTCGCCGGTTGCGCTGCCTAGAGAACCCCTCCAACTCCGTCCTCTGGCTGCACGTAGACCATTGCTCTATGAGCCAGATCTACGTGTGCGTCTACCGTTCCCACACAGGGGATTCTGAGACAACAAAGCTCTTCCAGTACCTCAGCGAGACGGCTGATGATGCGCAGGTGCGGTTCCCGAACGCTGACCTAGTGTTTCTGGGGGTCTTCCATGGCCATCACATTGAATGGCTGGGGTCCCTCAGGACTGATCATGCGGGTAGGGCCGCCCACGCGTTCGCTCTCTCCCACGGTCTGACCCAGATAGTATGCGGGATCACCCGGATACCAGACACGTCAGATCACGCGCCCGCTCTGCTGGATCTACTGCTGACGAGTCGCCCAGCCCAGTACAGTGTTTCGGTAGGAGCCCCATTGGGTAGTTCCGACCACTGTGTGGTTCACGCTGGCATGAAGGTGTCACCTCCTGCACGTGCTGTAGAAATGGCACGACGTCTATGGCACTACTCGTCAGCGGATTGGGACGGTCTACACAATTATTATGCGTCCGTCTCCTGGAGCAAGCGCTGCTTTGTAGGAAAGGCTCCTTCGGAAAGCGCTTCTGCGATTGCTGGCGAGATCAGTTTAGGGATGGAATATTACATCCCTTTCACTGATGTCGCCAGTATCCGCAGAGCCCGTCCCTGGTTCGGGCGAGATTGTGCCAAAGCTGTTCGACAAAAAAAGTCGGCATATCGCGCCTGGATCAGGGCCCGGGCTGTGCGTGACCCAAACGTGGGCGGCCTCAAAGCAGCGTACAACCGGGCCACAAAATCCAGCAAGAGGGCCTTTAAGAGAGCGGATGCCCAGCTCGTCGCGCGGCTTGGTCAGGAGCTCACTTCCCATCCCATGGGCAGCCGTGGATACTGGCAACTGGCCAAAGCCGTGCAATCTAACTTTTGTCAGCCCTCGCTCGCACCGCTGCGTTACCCAGATGGAACTCTGGCTCACAAAGCCCAAGAGAAAGCGGATATGCTCGCAGACCTCTTTGCGGCTAATCCCGGGTCGACGACCGTGGCCTGCAGCCCCCGCCATCGCCAACTGTAGCCACACTATGCCTGACATTGTACTCAGGCAATGCGATGTACGGGCAGTGCTGCGATCACTCATCACGCGGAAAGCCAGTGGCGCTGACGGCATTCCAGCGGTGGTACTACGGAACTGCACAGCTGAGTTGTCTCCTGTATTACCTCGTCTGTACCGCCTGTCTTACTCCACAGGAATCGTGCCGGAGGTCTGGAAGGAGGCGAACGTACAACCGATCCCCAAGACAGGGGATCGGTCTGATCCAGGCAACTATCGACCCATAGCTGTCACCTCAGTCATCTGCAAGGTGTTTGAGCTCATCATCAACAAGCAGCTCATGCAATACCTCGAAGATCACTCGCTACTAAATGATCGGCAATACGGCTTCAGGCCAAAACGATCAACGGGTGATCTTCTGGCATTCGTAACGCATGTCTGGGGTGAGGCTATGGAAAGGCACGGCGAGTCCTTGGCGATTGGCCTGGACATCGCCAAAGCCTTCGATAGAGTCTGGCATGCTTCGCTCCTTTCCAAGCTTCTGGCATATGGTCTACCTCCTCAACTGTGCAGCTGGATGGCCAGCTTTCTGAACGAACGCCGAATGCGGTTACTCTGCGATGGCCAGGCTTCTTGCTTTTTGCAAGTGAGTGCCGGGGTACCGCAGGGGTCCGTGCTGTCACCAACTCTCTTCCTTCTTCAATCAATGATATGCTATCCCTCGGGAACATTCATTGCTATGCAGATGACAGCAGATTGCATGGGAGCTACTGGGCTCGTCCGGCGTCGGGGCGGTTGGAGATTGAGGAGGATAGACTACATCTC